>MCJB01049523.1:0-10953 GCA_002018475.1 Nicotiana obtusifolia | reverse complement strand
GGGGGGGGGGGGGGGGAGTCAAGCCAAGTAAATAATAAGTACCACCATGTTTAATTAAATCCCACAAATTATTCATCCATGACCAAATATATACAGCAAAGAGTCCAGGTGAGCTAATGATATGAATTGCAATCGAGCTAGCAAGCAAAACTAGTTGCGACATTTTCGCTTGAATGGAGTATCTGAACAATTTCCCATTTTCTATGACAAGTGCTAATGCTCGAAAAGAGCTACTGATGATTGTTTGGACGCACATGTTCTTTTTTAGTGTGAGCAATTTCAATTGTGTTCACCTTCTCAAAAAAAAAAATTGTGTTATATCTTACAATTTAATTCATAATTTAAAAAATGGGCATTAAGAAACAGAAATAAATCTCAATTTAACATATAAGTACGTCAGAAAGGCAACCAACAGATACAACACATCAAGTTTTACAATCTAGCTACATTTCATTATTAAACTGGATTTTATCTGAAAGTAACATAACTAAACCGGTATTGAAAAAGATCATTCTGGAATTATATTTCGTCTTTACCAAGAGTACCTGCAGAGATACCGTGCTAATTTGAGAGTAGCCTCGAGCTCGAAACTTAGAGGAGAAACTCTACACCAAAAACAATAGTAATAATTATATATGCTGAATTAGATAATAAACAGAGATTTTAATTAAGCAATATCGTACATGCAGTAGGGAAATCATCTAGTTTATACCAAAAAGAAAATATGAGAAATTAGATCCATTTTGAACACACACTAAAATGAGGATGATCTCAGCCAGCAGTCCACAACTGAGCCATATGGAGAAATGACTCAGCAATGGTTCTATGTTGTATCTAAACAAGTTAAATGGTTAAACAGTTCAGATATATCCATATCACTACTTTTATGTCATGCTAAGTGTTTGTTATGGACAAAAAGGCTCTCAACTCAAGTTTTTTCCCCAATATCACAAGGTGAAACATCCCCTCACATCCTCTGGACAATGCTTGTGATTTGCCCCACTGAGACATAGTTTTCCTCACACATTCAGTCATGAAAGTTTACTGGAATCGGCCCCCAACTATTGGTTCGTTCTACTGACCTGCCAAAGTCTTCATGCAAACTTAAATTAGGTTTCACAAAAACTTGTCCTGCATCATAGAGTTCTAAACTTTTGAACACGTGACTAAGTTGTACCGCGAAGCTCAACAAATTCTACAGGTTTAATCTGTTAAACTTCTGAAAAAAGAAGGCTCGGGCACTAACTCATTTTGTGAACAAAACAATATTAGACACTTTTGAAATAACTGCCCCACCAAAAATAAGCAACTTAGCTTTTTTACTTTACTAACCGAGGACTTGCAGGTTCCTAACATAACGATTAAGACACATTCATATTCCAGGAATCCTGGATTAAGAACTATTAAAATTAAGATAGAAAAGTAATTGTAAGTCCATTTTTATTCTATCGGGCATAGCAAAAGACCAGAAGTGTCCCAAAGGGAGATAGAACTTTTCCCCCTCAAACTCTTATGCACAAATCAGCAAGAAAAAGAAGCTAAATCCAACTTATACACCCAATGATTATTACTAAATTTGTGATAAAGGTGCTTATGTAACTACAGCTACAGTAAAGACTAAAGACTGAAAGTCAGACATATACCTTTGAGCATTGTCTTGAATAAATGACTTTCTGTAATGCAAAATGACACTATTGTAACGGTATTTGACCTCATCATCTAGAACTTGATCCCTCTGGCCCATTTGATCTATCTAATCATCAGAATAATAACCAATTAGATTCAACCAAGGAGATAAAGGTAAAAACTTGTGACTTAAGAATGAACAAACTCTTGAGAAGAAATTGCCAAAATGGCAACATAAGATACAACACCAACTCTGTAATAAGTACTAGCATTCTTGTGGTCTTAATATCCGCAATATTTCCTCCTTTTACACCATAAGTTAGCAATTTTCCTTTTAGTTCAAGTTTATGTGCCTGTCTCTTTTACATCATGGTAATAGAAGCATCATTAGATTGTCTACAGTAAACACAAAACAGGTTTGAAGACATTAACCTTGGGACAATTTTAGCATCCCATGCATTTACCAGCCTCAAAGTTACCTGTTCCTTTCTCAGTCCTTAGCAACCATGTTTCCAGTATCATTTAATAGCTGTGCCCACCACCCCAAAATATCCAAAATAAAACAAACACATAAAGGTCTATATCCATCCATTTTTCTTTTAGTTTTTTTAAAAGGTAAATGTTTTTTATTAATGGAAAGATCTCCTGTATACAAGCAGTATACTGAAAAGTAGAGAATCTACAGAAATCTAGATCCATCCATAAACGACATGCACACGCTGATATGCCTTCAATTCTGAACCAGTGTATGTTTGCAACACTTATCAGGAGCTATATCCAGGTAACAATGTTGATAAACCTAACTGGTTGCCATTTCAATTACAATGCATGGTTGAATGCAGAACCTATTAGTATTAGTTTGACGTAAGGAATTAAACACTGTTCGAAACACAACATACTCCCTGCTTAATGGTGTCCTCTCAAATTCATACAGCAAATTTTTTTGTCCCTTTCTTAGGCACTAGTTTGGGACAGTACTGAGTAGAGGTGGCAAACGGGCGAGTCAAGGTCGAATATGGACGGATCGAAAAGGGGTAATATAACAAATTTATCCGACCTGACTCGACCCATATTTAATACGGATAAAAAATGGGTTAACACACGGATAATATGGACATCGGTATTATTCATGGCTTCTTGAATATGATAATGAGGGACAAGAAACGTGCCCAGTTCAAAATCTGATAAATGGGAAAGGGTACATGTTGGTGTCCAGAGGGCTAATAATGTATTTAACTCAGGTTTTACACTGTCCCATAAATCTCCTTACCCAACAAAGGCTAACTCTCAAAAGAAGCCTTTGGACTCTGTTTTAAGTGAGGAGGCCCAATTTCTAATTTCGTCCCAGTCCATTACGCCCAGTTGGAATAAAGTGGACCCGTTTGTCATGGAGATTGAAGCAAACTGTTTTATCCCAGTTAATGTTGCTCAAGTTTCAGAAGAGGAAAAGAACGAAGAAAGAGAAAATTCTTTGTCTCTCCTGCAGGAGAGAGAACAACTGATGAACCAAGAAGACGGTGATAAATATGAAGATGCGATGACTAATATTGATGGTGAAGGTCTACAAACTGATGGGGTGGGAAGCAGCAAGGACATGCAGATGATAGTACAAACTGAATCTGATGGTTGGGCAATTGAGGAAGCAGAACCTCTGAAGATACAATTGCAAAGCGACGATTTAGAGGGGAGATGGACGCATCTTTACGGGTTCATCAGAATGTAATTAAGCTCGGCAAACAATTTGGGTGGACTTCCGTGGATGCGAAGAGGATGTTCTGGCTTTATTTATGAAGATTGACAGATGCAGACAAGCGAAGAGACAAGAGCCAGAAGTAGTAAATATGGTGACTCCCAAAAAGAAAGGCAGTCAGGAGTTAAAAGGTTTGATTTTCGATATGAAGTTTAAAAGTACTGGGGCAAGAAATAGGGGGAAAGAAACCTCAACCATGGATCAATGAATGTAAAAATCATATCATGGAATGTGAGGGGACTGAATCGTAGAGATAAGATAAGGGTGATTAGCAGCTTGATTCTCAATTGGAAAGCTGATGTATATTGTTTTCAAGAAACGAAAATAGAAGGAGAAATAGAAGGGATTGTCAAAGAAATTTGGGGGATCAGGGGTGTAAAATATGGGCAATTGGAGGCTAGTGGCACTAGAGGTGGTATCCTAATGCTATGGGATAGTAAAATTTGGAAAGAGGAGGTAGTAACTATTGGTGCTTATTCATTGACTTGCAAATTTGAGTCACTGTCTCAAGATTTTAATTGGCACATGACAGGAAAGTGTGGTGTAAATAGGGGGTACTAGAGGTCTAGTCACAGGGCCTTGGGTGCTGGAGATTTTAACACTGTCAGATTTCCCTCTGAAAAGAGGAATTGCAGCAGAATTACCAGATCGATGAATGAGTTCTCTAAATTCATCGAAGATATGGAGTTGGTTGATCTTCAATTAGAAGGGGGTATCTATACATGGGCTAGAGGGAACAGTCAGGAGACCATTTCTAGAATTGAAAGGATCCTGGTTTCAGAGGAGAGGAATGATTTTTTCAAAAACATCAAAAAATTCTTCCTAGAGTTCGTTCTGATCACCCACCTTTAGTGTTAAAGTGTGGCAACTGGGAACACACTAAATCCTATTTCAAATTCGAAAACTGGTGGTTGGAGGCTGAAGGCTTTATTGATAGAGTCCAGAACTGGTGGTCATCCTTCATCTTTGAAGGAAGACCAGATTACATTTTTGCTTGCAAACTAAAAGCCCTTAAAGGAAAATTGAGAGAATGGAGCTCGAATAGCTATGGCAACCTGGAGAGGGGAAAAAGCCTCATCTTGAACCAAATTGCTGAGTTGGATGCTGTCCAACAACAGAGGAACCTTAATGAGGAGGAGATGTCCAGGAGAACAAATCTATCCATCGAATTTGAAGAATTTGCTAAAATGGAAGAAATAGCTTGGAGGCAAAGATCAAGGGCATTATGGCTCAAACAAGGAGACAGGAACACCAAGTTCTTTCAAAGAACTGCTAATGCACATAAAAGATACAATAACATTAGCAAATTGGAAGTGGATGGGGAGAGTATTGAAGAGCCAGTAGAGATCAAAAGGGAGATTATTGCTTTCTATCAGAAATTATAGTCTGAAACAGAAGAATGGAGACCTACCTGCAACATGAACAATTGTCCTTCTATCTCTGAGGACGAAGAGCAGACATTGCAAAATTCTTTGAGGAGAATGAAGTCATAGAGTGCTTGAAGACTTGTGCAATAGACAAAGTTCCAGGGCCGGATGGGTAAACTATGGGTTTTTTTATCAAATGCTGGGACGTGGTGAAGTCAGACATAATGGCTACTATCCAGAATTTTCATTCTCAGGAGTTCTTTGAAAAGAGTTTTAATGCCACTTATGTGGCATTGGTACCTAAAAAGAGTGGTGCCAAGGAGTTAAGGGATTTTAGGCCTATCAGTCTCATAGGTAGCATTTATAAACAGATCTCCGAATTACTCACTGAAAGATTAAAAAGGGTGATGCACAAATTGGTAGATTCACAGCAAATGGCATTTACACAGGAAGACAAATCACAGTTGCAGTTTTGATTGCGAATGAGTGTGTAGATTCCAGAATCAAGGAGAAGAGGCCAGGAATTATGTGCAAGTTAGATATTGAAAAGGCATATGACCATGTTAATTGGGAATTTTTGCTTGGAATTCTCCAAAAGATGGGTATTGGTAGGAAATGGATAAACTGGATTAGATTCTGTGCAAGCACTGTCAGATTCTCCATCTTGATCAATGGATCTCCTGAAGGCTTCTTTCCTTCTGAAAGGGGCTTGAGACAAGGCGATCTGTTATCCCCTTTCTTATTCATACTTGCCATGGAAGGGTTAAATAATATGGTAAGAACTGCACAGGGCAATGGATGGATTAGGGGTCTCAATGTGGCAAAGATCCAAACTGACAGGTTGGAGGTTACTCCTCTTCAATATGCAGATGATACCCTCATTTTCTGTGATGCGGATGAGAACCAAGTAAAGTATTTAAGAGTTATTCTTATACTTTTTGAAGCCATTTCTGGGCTTCATATTAATTGGAGAAAAAGTCAAATTTTTCCAGTTAACGAGGTGCCAAATATTCAGCTGCTGGCAGAGATTTTGGGAGGTGAAATTGGTACTAATCCAACCACGTATTTGGGGATGCCTTTGGGAGCAAAGAGCAAATCCAATCATATCTGGAACGGAGTTCTGGAAAGATGTGAGAAAAAGTTAGCAAGATGGAAATCAAATTACATTTCTATGGGTGGTAGATTGGTTCTCATTAACTCTGTGCTAGATGCTCGCCCTACATATATGTTGTCCTTATTTCCTATACCTGCAAATGAAGAGAAAAGACTGGACACCTTGAGAAGAAATTTCCTCTGGCATGGAAATAAAGAGAAGAAGGGTTTTCATTTAGTCAAATGGAAAACTTTGACCTCCAGCAAAAAGAAGGGAGGTCTGGGGGTAAGAAACTTGAGAATGCAGAATAAAAGTCTTTTGATGAAGTGGCTTTGGAGGTTTACCAGGGAGGAACAAGCTTTGTGGGGCAACGTGATAAAGGCTAAATATGGAAAGGAAGGATTTTGGATTACTAAACAGGGGAATAATGCTTGTGGGACCAGCTTGTGGAGAACTATAAGGAACCTGTGGCCAAATTTTGCGGACAAGCTGAAATTGAATGCAAGGGATGGCAGGAAAACTCTTTTTTGTGAAGACAACTGGTTGGGAATTGGTTGTCTTAAGAATCTTTTTCCAGACATTAATGCTCTGAATCAACAACATAGAGCTACAGTATATGAACTTTGGGGGGCACAGGCATGGAGTCTCACATTCAGAAGACCTTTATATGACTGGGAGTTGCCTAGAATAACAGATTTCTTTAGCACACTGGAGGTATGCAAAGGACTGCAGGAGGGAGAAGATACACTTAGCTGGAGCCAAAATAGCTGTGGGAAGTACACAGTCAGTTCAGCCTATGAGTACCTAAACCAGGATGGAGGACAAGTCAATTTATGGCCTTGGAAACACATTTGGAGGGTTAAGATACCATATAAAGTGGCATGTTTTTCTTGGTTGCTAGTTAGAGAAGCTGTTCTAACACATGACAATTTGAGGAGAAGGGGAATACCAATTTGCTCGAAGTGCTACTTATGTGGTCAAGAGGTAGAGACAATTAGCCATTTGTTTCTACATTGTAGAGTGACTAGTCAGTTGTGGGATTTATTCATCAACCTAAGGGTATTAGGTGGTCAATGCCAGGAAGAACATCTGAACTCTTGTCATGCTGGAACGTAGGGGGGAAGTGTACTACTTCAAACAAAGACAGATGGAAAAATTGTCCCTGCAACTATTTGGTGGACAGTATGGAAGGAGAGGAATTCAAGATGCTTTGAGGATACAATTAGCTCTACTCAGAAAATTAAGATGAATTGTATTCTTCTTTTTTGTTTTTGGTGTAAAGCAGAGTATAGTGATGATTTAGAGTTAATTTTACAAGTCCTAGACTCCTTGTAAGAAGTGCAAGGATTGTGATAGTGAGCCTTATAGGTTTTTGTAAACTTCATCTTTTGGCTTCCAGCACAAGCTTTGTGCTGAAGATTGATTAATATACTGATACATGTTACACTGTCAAAAAAAAAAAAAAATGACTACTTTTGGAAGAATTCCTCGAGTGGTCCCAAACTAGAGGAACCCCCAATTTGAGTCCTTGCAAATATAAAAGCGAAACCCATTAGTTATCCATTGGTTATTTATTTTCTAAATGAGGAATATGGTTCTTATCCATATTTGACCCGTTTTAAGAAGTTCAATATCCAACCCATTTTTTAGTGGACAATATGGATGGATAACTGTTTCTTTTATCCATTTTGCCACCACTAGTACTTAGGCGTGGTTGTAGTTTTGTTGTTTTTTCTTAGACAATATTTGTTAGTTTATCTATGTAGCTAAAAAGGCACTTGTGGTCACTAGAAGCAAATACAATTTTGAGAACGACTAAAAGGTTTCATAACACAAAATGTAAAACGAAAAAGCAATAAGAATTTAAAAAGATTACATGCATGGCATCATTGATAGAGACTTACAAAGTCCAATGCATTTAAGCACAGTGATAATAAAATAAATCAACAATTGTATATGTGATTATAGATGTCAATATGGTCTTCAACTCCTACCATTATCAAATATATGGTTTCCAACTCCATAATGCGGTTTAGCATGTACAGCTTATATTAGATGATTGTCAAGCAATGACTTCTCTCAGCTGCTTAAAAAAAAATCTTACAAGATGACGGACATCAATGAAAGTCTGTTCAAACTTACCAACAATGCACAAACACTGCCTTCCATTGCCCCAGCATACCAAAAGAAGTCCCCAGTCAATCTAGCAAGTTCCAATGAAGTTGAATAATGGGCATTAGCATCAACAGGTGACCCTGCCAAGAGACAGTAATCGCCAATAGTTTTTTGTGCTCGGCCCAGTCTTCGTTTCTTAGCCTTGATGACCTATAAGGTTCTCCAATGCAGATCGAGAAGTTAATAATTTAAATAGTAATGAAAGCCTACCACATCCAGAAAGTAAACCAGATAAGTATAGAAATAAATCCTTAAAACACCTAAAATATAAACCTCCTCTGAGCTAAGACTGGCTTGAGAATCTAAAGGTGTCTTCAAAATAGTTCCACCAGACTCTGCTTGAAGAACTGATTTCTCAAATTCCATCAACAATGAGGCAGCAATATCTTGCATCATAGTTTGCAAGTGGAATTCCTGAGTTTGCCGATCGGCAGGGGGAAACAAAATCAAGTTGCTCCCTTTGAAGCTTTCATCCTCTAGCTGCACAAAAATGCAATTTAGGCATGTCAAGTCATGCACGAAAAGAACAAACTTGAAAACAAGGACACACCAAAGAAGGTATCGTATCAAGAGAAGAACCTAGACTATCAGCATTTAAATATTCAAAAAGAAAACGATGCAAGAATTAAATTATTTGTGGCTTTCAAAAACCTAGCCTTCAAAAAGAATGTACAGACACATACACATACTTTTTTTCTTATGCGTTCATTTTTCTAAGGAAAAATTATAGCTTTGCTAGACGTTTGTATGTTAGAGTATAGATAAGTGTGAGATTTAGAAGAACATCTATTTTCAGAAATCCTTAAATTGTCTTAAAAGACATATTACTACGTATCTTAATACAATGGGCCCGAATAGAGCGGAACATACATAGAGCATTCATTTCGCTTACCCCAATTAGTTTGGGATAGTGGAGCAGTTGATTGATTGATTGATTGATTCTTGTAGGATAACAAAGAGGCTTGTCATATAGTACGCATCGAAGGAACTTCTATTTCTTTTTTCTTTTGTCTTTTTCAGTACAAAGAGTAGAACAATGAAGTATCTGTAGTCTGCTGCACAAAGGTCTAGATGGCTTGCTAGCGTATGATCCTCAAAGTACTAAAGCAGTAATCATTGTTAACTCGATAAAATTTTCTGTAAGTCGATTTCATTACTATGACAAATTGCAAAGGTCGCGGAGATACTCATTTCCGTATCTATCAATCAATCAATCAATCAATCAGCTATGCATCAATCACAAAAAAGTTGAGTTGAAGTTGATTAATCCTCTATATGACTATATCCATCCCGCTCTATTCAGGTGATCAGGTCCAATCTCTACCAATGATAAAACATTTCCAACTATAAACTATAAAACAAAGAAAACAAACAGAGTTAGAACCTAAGAATAACTAGAGCAAAACACAAAGCAACGCCGAACAACTGAATGGATACAAATAATTCATACAACTGACCTGACTAATTAGACTTCAGGCGTATTTGATCAAATTGAAAAAGAAGAGAGCAACAAAGTATCTAAAGTTTGCTGCACAATTGGAGTAAATACCTTGCTATATAAGTATAAATATACCCGAGTTTAACTTTTTTATAAGCTGATTTTATGCTAGATTCTACTGTGTTATCAATTAATCAAATATCAAACAGTTTCTACAAAATCAAAGAAGACAAAGAGAATTAGAACCTGAGAATCGCCGGGGCAAAAAGCGAAGCAACGCTGAACAACTGAAGAAGAGTAACTCTTACAGGCGGTGACAAACTGATCCATGACAGAATGTAGATCAGGGGAAGAAGGACAGTGACAAATGCCTATAACAGCGAAGATCTTCCGGTTCGATTGGAAGTCTTCCCAAGGACTAGGCGGTGAACCGCCGACCATGAATTTGAACCGGAGGCTACCCGAATCCCAAGGTTGATGAGCGAATGGAGATTTTTGATGTTCTGTGTAGAATGAACTGATAGAAGATAATGATACTGTGTAGTGACGTACTAACATAGAAGTGTAGTCGCGGAATAAAGGGATTGTAATGGATCCGATTGGTAGAACTGCTACTCGGATCATACAGCTTGTTTCAATGCTCACGTCGGGTTCCATTTCGGAGTCTGCCGGGAAATGAACGCCGGAGAAGGGGGAAATGGAGGTAGTGGAGATGAGCTGCTCCGGCGAAGCGGATGTAGATCAGATTTTAAGCATAGGAAAGGTTTATTAGAGAAATTTTTCCCAAAAATGTGTACTTTTTGACTGCCACTATGCAGAACGTAAAACCGCTTTTACTGAATTAAGAGCCGGTTTGTACATCACTTTTTTCCGAAAAATGGACATCAGCCGATAAATTTTTAAATTTTCACTCGAAAATAATTTTTATAATTTTCTAAAAGGTTTTAAAAAATTATTTTTAAAATTTTTGTTTAGAACTCACAAAACTTTAAAATAACCTAAAATTATATTCATGTTCAAACACAACTCTAATTTTCAAATTTCATTTTCACCTGAAAAAAGAATTTCACTTTTTTTCGAAATTTTACAATTCTTAGTCCAAACGCCAATTAAAACTACGGTTATTTGATGAGTTCTTTTTCTTTTCTGGTAAATGTTATTTGATGAATTATAACTTACACGTCTAGCGGCCAGGAGATTTAATTATTATTCACAATTGAAAAGGAAAAATACACTTTTTCAATACCAATTGATTTGATACTTTTTGTGACTTTGCTTGTCATAGTAAACTTAAAATTTTCGAATTAAATAGACTATATGAATAGATTGTTTAATTTTAGATAACTAAAAGTTACACAAAATATGGTATAGGCTGCATCTTTTGTCATAACGCAATGGTTCACGAATAATTAGAAACATTATATAAACTTTAAAGTTAAATTTGTTTGAATATCAAGGAAGGAAAGTGACAATTGAAAAAAAAAAAAAAAAAAAAAAAAAAAAA
>MCJB01049522.1:45912-103929 GCA_002018475.1 Nicotiana obtusifolia | reverse complement strand
TTCACACGTAGGGTCTCCACTCCCTAGTCTCTTTTCCAACATAGGGTCTCCACTCCCTAGTTGATGATGTTTTAGACATATGGCCTCCACTGCCTAGTCTCTTTTCCAACACCGGCTGTCCACTTCCTAGATTATGATGTTTCGTACATAGGGTCTCCACTCCCTAGTCTTTTTTCCAACATAGGGTCTTCACTCCGTAGCTGATGATATTTTAGACATTGGGTCTCCACTCATTAGTTTCTTTTCCAACATAGGGTCTCCACTCCCTAGTTGATTTTATTTTAGACATAGGGTCTCCAGTCCCTAGTCTTCCTTTCCAACAAAGGGTCTCCACTCCCTAGTTGATTTATCATAGATATAGGGTATCCCTCCCTAGTTGATTTATCTCAAACGTAGGGTCTCCACTTGCTAGACCCTTTTCCAACATAGGGTCTCCACTCCTTAGTTGACTTTATTTTAGACATAGGGTCTCCAGTCCCTACTCTTCTTTTCCAACATAGGGTCTCCACTCCCTAGATAATTTTATTTTAGACATAGGGTCTCCACTCCTAGTCGCTTCTCTAACATAGGGTATACACTCCCTAGTTGATTTTATTTTAGAAATAGGGTCTCCACTCCCTAGTCTTCTTTTCCAACATAGGGTCTCCACTCCCTAGTTGATTTTATTTTCAACATAAGGTCTCCACTCTCAAGATGATTTTAGTTTAGACATAGGATCTTCATTCCCCAGTCTTCGTTTCCAAAATAGGGTCTCCACTCCCTAGTTGATATAATTTCGGACATATGGTCTCCACTTCCTAGTTTCTTTTCTAACATGGGGTCCCCAGTCCCTTGTTGATTTTATTTGAGACATAGGGTCTCCACTCCCTAGTCCCTTCATAGGGTCTCCACTCCCTAGTCTTCTTTTCCAAGATAGGGTATTCACTCTCTAGTTGATTTATCTTTGACATAGGGTCTCCTCACCCTAGTCTCTTTTTTTCAACATAGGGTCTCCACTCTTTAGTTGATTTCATTTTAGGCATAGGGTATCCACTTCCTAGTCTTCTTTTCCAACATAGGGTCTACACTCCCTGGATGATTTTATTTTAGACATAAGGTGTCTACTTCCTAGTTCATTTTACTTTAGACATAGGGTCTACACTCCCTAGCCTCTTATTCGACGTAGGGTCTCCACTCCCTAGTTGATTTTATTTTAGACATAGGGTCTCCAATCCCTAGTCTCTTTCCCAACTTAAGGTCTCCACTCCCTAGTTGATTTTATTTATACATAGGGTCTCCACTCCCTAGTCTCCTTCCATCAAGGGTCTCCACCCCCTAGCTTATTTATCTTAGACATAGGGTCTGCAACACCTAGTCTCTTTTTCCAACATAGGGTCGCCACTCCCTAGTTGATTTCATTTTTGACATATGGTCTGCACTTCTAGACCCTTCTCCAGCATAGGTTCTCCATTCCCTAATTGATTTTCTTTTACACGTAGGGTCTTCACTCCCTAGTTGAATTTCCTAGATTGGGTCTCCACTCCCTACTTGATATAATTTTGGACATATAGTCTCCACTTCCAAGCCTCTTTTCTAACATAGGGTCGCCATTCCCTAGATGAATTTATTTTAGAATAGGGTTCTCACTCCCTAGTCTTCTTTTTCCAACATAGGGTCTCCACTCCCTAGTTTGTTTTCCAATATAGGGTCTCCACTCCCTTGTTGATTTTTTTTGAGAAATACTGTCTCCTCTCCCTAGTTCTTTTTCAGCATAGGGTCTCCACTCCCTAGTTGATGATATATTAGATATTGGGTCTCCACTCCCTAGTTGATTATATTTTAGACATAGGTTCTCCACTCCCTAGTCTTATTTTCCAACATAGGGTCTCCACTCCATAGTTGATTTTATTTTAGAAATAGGGTCTCCACTCCCTAGTCTTCTTTTCCAACATAGGGTCTCCACTCCCTAGTTGATTTTATTTTTAACATAAGGTCTCCCCATCCAAGTTGATTTTAGCTTAGACATAGGGTCTCCACTCCCTAGTCTTTATTTCCAAGATAGGGTCTCCACTCCCTAATTTATACAATTTTGGACATATGGTCTTCACTCCCTCGTTTCTTTTCCAACATATGGTATCCACTCCCTTGTCAATTTTATTTGAGACATAGGGTCTCCACTCCCTAGTCTCTCTTCCAACATAGGGTCTCCACTCCCTAGTTGATGATGTTTTAGACATTGGATCTCCACTCCCTAGTCTTCTTTTCCAACATAGGTATTCACTCTCTAGTTGATTTATCTTAGATATAGGGCCTACTCAGCCTAGTATCTTTTTCTAACATAGGTTCTCCACTCCTTAGTTGACTTCATTTTAGGCATAGGGTCTCCACTACCTAGTCTTCTTTTCCAACATAGAGCCTCCACTCCCTGGATGATTTTATTTTGGATATGGGGTCTCCACTTCCTAGTTGATTTTATTTTAGACATAGGGTCTCCACTCCCTAGTCTCTTTCCAACATAGGGTCTCCACTCCCTAGTTGATTTTATTTTAGACATAGGGTCTCTAATCTCTAGCCTCTTTCCCAACCTAGGGTCTCCACTCCCTAGTTGAATTTATTTGATGCATAGGGTCTCAACTCCCTAGTCTCTTTCTATCAAGGTTCTCCATTCCCTAGTTGATTTATCTTAGACCTAGGGTCTCCAATACCTAGTCTCTTTTTCCAACATAGGGTCGCCACTCCCTCGTTGATTTCATTTTTGGTATACGGTCTGTGCTTCTAGAATCTTTTCCAACTTAGGTTCTTCATTCCCTAGTCGATTTTATTTCACACGTAGGGTCTCCACACCCTAGTCTTCTTTTCCAAGATTGGGTCTCCACTCCCTAGTTGAATTTATTTGATGCATAGGGTCTCGACTCCCTAGTCTCTTTCTATCAAGGTTCTCCATTCCCTAGTTGATTTATCTTAGACCTAGGGTCTCCAATACCTAGTCTCTTTTTCCAACAAAGGGTCGCCACTCCCTCGTTGATTTCATTTTTGGTATACGGTCTGTACTTCTAGAATCTTTTCCAACTTAGGTTCTTCATTCCCTAGTTGATTTTATTTCACACGTAGGGTCTCCACACCCTAGTCTTCTTTTCCAAGATTGGGTCTCCACTCCCTAGTTGATATAATTTTGGATATATAGTCTCCACTTCTAGCCTCTTTCCAAAATAGGGTCTCCACTCCCAAGTTGAATTTATTTTAGACATAGGGTTCTCACTCCCTAGTATTCTTTTCCAATATAGGGTCTCCACTCCCTAGTTTGTTTTCAGACATAAGGTCTCTTCTCCCTTGTTGATTTTATTTGAGAAATACAGTCTACTCTCCCTAGTTCTTTTTCCAGTATAGGGTCTTTACCCCCTAGTTGATGATGTTTCAGACATACGGTCTCGACTTCCTAGGTTATGATGTTTCATACATAGGGTCTCTACTCCCTAGTCGTTTTTCCCACATAGGCTCTCCACTCCCTAGTTGATGATATTTTAGATATTAGGTCTCCACTCCCTAGTCTTCTTTTCCAATATAGGGTCTCCATTCCTTAATTGATTTTATTTTTGACATAGGGTCTCCACTCCCTAGTCTTCTTTTCCAACATAGAGTCTCCACTCCCTAGTTGATATAATTTTGGACATATGGGTCTCAACTCCCTAGTTGATTTTATTTTTGACATAAGGTCTCCACTCCCAAGTTGATTTTAGTTTAGACATACGGTCTCCACTCTCTAGTCTTGTATTCCAAGATAGGGTCTCCACACCCTTGTTGATTTTATTTGGGACATAGGGTCTCCACTCCCTAGTCTCTTTTCCAACATAGGGTCTCCACTCCCTAGTTGATGATGTTTTAGACATACGGCCTCCACTGCCTAGTCTATTTTCCAACACCGGCTCTCCACTTCGTAGATTATGATGTTTCGTACATAGGGTCTCCACTCCCTAGTCTTTTTTCCAACATAGGGTCTTCACTCCCTAGCTGATGATATTTTAGACATTGGGTCTCCACTCATTAGTTTTTTCCAACATAGGGTCTCCACTTCCTAGTTGATTTTATTTTAGACATAGGGTCTCCAGTCCCTAGTCTTCCTTTCCAACAAAGGGTCTCCACTCCCTAGTTGATTTATCATAGATATAGGGTATCCCTCCCTAGTTGATTTATCTCAAACGTAGGGTCTCCACTTGCTAGACCCTTTTCCAACATAGGGTCTCCACTCCTTAGTTGACTTTATTTTAGACATAGGGTCTCCACTCCCTACTCTTCTTTTCCAACATAGGGTCTCCACTCCCTAGATGATTTTATTTTAGACATAGGGTCTCCACTCCTAGTCTCTTTTCCAACATAGGGTCTCCACTCCCTAGTTGATTTTATTTTAGAAATAGGGTCTCCACTCCCTAGTCTTCTTTTCCAACATAAGGTCTCCACTCCCTAGTTGATGTATCTTAGACATAGAGCTCCACTCCGTTCTCTCTTTCCAACATTGGATCTCCATTCCATAGTTGATTTTATTTCAGACATAGGGTCTTCAATCCCTAGTCTCTATTCTAACATAGGGTCTCCACTCCCTAGTTGATTTTATTTCAGGCATAGGGTCTCCACTCCCTAGTCTTCTTTTCCAACATAGGGTCTCCACTCCCTAGTTGATTTATCTTAGACATAGGGTTTCCACTCCCTAGTCTCTTTTTCAAACATTGGGTCTCCTTTTCCTAGTTGATTTCATTTTCGACTTAGGGTCTCCATTCCCTAGTCTCTTTCCAAAAATTGGGTCTCCACTCCCTAGTTTCCCTAGTCTCTTTTCCAACATAGGGTCTCCACTCCCTGGTTGACTTTATTTTAGACATAGAGTCTCCTCTCCCTAGTCTTTTTTTTCCAACATAGGGTCTCCACTTTGTAGTCTCTTTTTCCAACTTAGGGTTTCCACTCCCTAGTTGATTTCATTTTAGACATAGGGTCTCCACTCCCTAGTCCTTTTTTTAGCATAGGGTCTCCACTTCTTAGTTAACTTTATATTAGATATAGGGTCTTCACTCCCTAGTCTACTTTTCCAATATACGGTCTCCACTACCTAGTTGATTTTATTTTAGACATAGGGTCTCCATTATCTAGTCTCTTTTCTAGCATAGGGTCTTTACTCCAAAATTTATTTTATTTACAGCGAGGGTCTCCACTCTCAAGTCTCTGTTCCAACATATGATTTCCACTCCCTAGTCTTCTTTTCTGACATAGGGTATTCAATCTCTAGTAGTTTTATCTTAGATATAGGGTTTCCTTACCCTAATCTCTTTTTCCAACATAGAGTCTCCACTCCTTAGTTGACTTCATTTTAGAAATAGGGTCTCCACTCCCTAGTCTTCTTTTCCAACATAGGATCTCCACTCCCTTGATAATTTTATTTTAGACATGGGGTCTCCACTTCCTAGTTGATTTTATTTAAGACATAGGTGTCACGACCCAAGCCGGAGGGCCGCGACTGGCACCGGACCCTACCCTACGGGCGCCGGCGTACCCTTCATCCAACTTTCCTTATTATCTATAAGGCTTGTCATATGCATATAATCTCGAATAATAATTATAATGATACGTGACATTATACCATGATACGAACGTACTTATATACATAATATAGCCAACAAGGCTACAATGCAAAGCCATAAAACAAAATACTTACGTTTGCCGACAAGGCAATTCAACTGTACATAAGCCAACCCATTACTTGTCTATGCATAAATTGACACTTGTCTATGAGCCTCTACAAAAACGTACATAATGCAACCTACGTCGGAACAGGGCCCCGACGTGCCCATAATGCCTACAACAAAATGCATACCAAGACTGTGGCAAGTCCGAAGGACGGATCTCGCCAATATCTGCTGAACTGGGTAGCCTACTGTGATGGGGAAGCCTCGTCTATCTGTCTGCGTGGACCTGCAGCACGACATGCAGCGTCCACAATAAAGGACGTCAGTACGGATAATGTACTGAGTATGTAAGACAGGAAACATAATGCAAGAACAATAATAAGCATCAGGGTAAGAGACATACAACCTGTACCATCTGAATGCCTCTGAGGGCGACTAACCATGTCATGCCTGACATGCATATGCATATACATTTATTTATATCCTTTTGAAAATCATCATATACATATATACGCCTCTGTGGGCCATCATCATCTCATACATATGCCTCTGTGGGCCTCCTCATCATCATACCCAACTGATCAGTGGTTGCACAATAGGTGCCATACCCGGCCGACTATAGCGCGGCTCGGTAGAGTAACATAGCTGTCGACTATAGCGCAACTAAGTAGAGTAAAACATATACATATGTATAGTTGCACAATGGGTGCCATACCCGGCCGACTATAGCGCGGCTCGGTAGAGTAAAATAGATAATGCATGCTGGACTCATAAGAGTCATACTACCATGGTGAAATAATAACATATCAATCCTCCCATAAGAGGGGAAACAATATACGTACTGCTACCTTCTAAGAGTAGAGTATCTTTGGGGTTCGTTCATTGCATTGTGTACAGTCACAGTCGTGCAAAAGAAGGAAAAGGATAGTCTCACATACCTTGCAATACTTTCCAATCTCAAGCTATTAAACTTCCACAACTTCTTAGTCTACAATAAGAGAAAGGACACTAGCGTTATCGTTCAGGCGTCGCAACTATTATGTATCGATTGTAACCTATTTTGCAATAAAACGGACAGCACCTCCCCTATATATATGACTTCACACAAGTCCAAACAGTCACCAAACAGCAAAACAACATCAATAAGAATCATATTGAGCCTCCCAAAACAGTCCACGCACAAACCAATCACTTCATACGTACAATGGCCACTATAGTCGTGTCAAACGATCCGGAAATGGTATGAACAACTATCAGGCCACAACCCTAAACATATATGGTGTTTCTCCACACCCTTCCCCATCCAAAACTCCACAAATCAGTAGTATAACACGCAGCTTTACAGCAACACAAAACAGTTCACAAAACAGTTTGCTACAAGTGAATAACTCGAACTCACGGCTTCCGATCACCGTCCCGTGAGTTCTTACACACATAGAACGACTTACCAAGAATTAACAGTAGAAAAAATGTATTAAATAGATCAGTAAACTCACCTTGCTTGTTAGATAACTCAGCCCTTGCTTTGGTTCCTCAAACTCTAGGGTTTACCTTCAACTAGAACTTGAAAGAGGGAAAAATAGATTAGGGTTTGTGTGGGATTATTTTGGGGAGGGGTTGCAGGGGTTATTTTAGGTTTTGAATCTGTGAAATAATAGTGAATTATCTGGATTTAGAAGCTTTTAAAAGCCTTCTCTTAACCGACTTTGGGCTTTTTAAATTTTTGCCCTAATTTTGGCAAGTAGGTGATGCACCTACTTGTCACCTACCAGCCTGCGCAGTTCTACGGAAATACAATTATCTCAATACTCCGAGATCGTATTGACAAACGGTTTGAAGCATTGGAAACTAGACTCATAGACCTTTAATTTGGTAGGTAGATCACCCCGTAATTCCTTGTAAATTGGGAGAAAATTGCAGAAACATTTGACCTAACGTTTAAGTAAAATTGTGAACCTAAGTTGCGACAACTTTTGTCGACTTTTGTTTCATAACTCGTTTGACTTCAAGACTTATGAAACGGATATCATATCATCCAAATACCTTAAAACATGACATCTTGGTGATGTTAACCACCTCTCCATTTTCCCAAAAACGCGAGTTACAACATCCTTAACTCATTTATCCTCTAATACTTGTTAACCATCCTTATACACCTTTGCATCGTTTAAGACCAATAGGACTAAACTCTTATTGTCTCAAAGGTAATTCTCTTCTCAAACCAAGGTAGACTATCTTACGGTGTAACCTAACACGTACAAATATGGGTTATAACATTACTGCTCCGTTTTCCCCATTTCTACCTTATTATGCTTCCTTATTCGTGTTTTATGTAATCACCTTGAATAGTTTGCGTTCGGAGCAGATGTGCTAAGAAATGAGACGCTTAGTCTCTTTCAAGAAGGTTTAAACCGGAAAGGTCAACCGGATGTTGACTTAGGAGTTAGAGGGCTCGGATGTGAGTTCCGACGGTTCGGTTAGTTTCGAGATGTGATTTATGACTTAGGAGTGTGATAAAAATTGGTTTTGGAGGTCCGATGTAGAGTTAGGCTTGAATTGGTGAAGTTAGAATTTTGGCGATTCCCGGTTAATAGGCGAGATTTTGATCCGAGGGTCGGAATGGAATTCCGAAAGTTGCTGTAGCTTCGATATGTGATTTAGGACTTGTGTGCAAAATTTCAGGTCATTCGGCCGTGGTTTGGTTGGGTTTAGATCAAAAGAGCGATTTAGAAGATTTTGAAATCCTTAGGCTTGAATCCGACACAAATTGGTGTTGATAGGTTGTTCTGAGTGATCCGAAGGTTGGAACAAGTTGGAATAATGTTATGAGATATGTTGGCATGTTTGGTTGAGGTTCCGATGGCCTCGGGTGAGCTTTGGGTGGTTAAACAGACCATTTCATCGCTGGAATAAAAAATCTGCAGAAAAACGAGAGTCAAAATGCGGTTGCATTTCTCAAATGTGGACCGCATATCCCACAGTGAGGTCGCAAACTCAAACAGATTTCTGGGCAAGATTCGTGTCAAGAATGCGGTCGCATTTTTGAAATGCGGACCGCATATTCCACACTGAGACCGCAGACCGAGACAGATTTCTGGATAAAAACCAACGTCGAAAATGCAGTCAATAATGCGGTCGCATTATTGACATGCGGACCGTAAACCATGCTTCGTGCTGAATTGCGGTGAACGCTAGGGTTACCTTTGGGATGGTCGCGTCAAATATGCGGACCACATATCTGTTATGCGACAGATATGCGATCGCATTTAGGGCCTGACAGGGGCGTTTTGTCTCGATTTTTGACCCCTTTATAAATTGAAATCAGTGCCCATTTGCCATGCAAAACCCATTTTCGTTACCCACGAAGAGAAACACCTCCAAACACCATAAAATCACAGCAAATCAACCTTAAAACTATATCCAAGGGATATTTTCTTGGACAAATTCTCAAAAGAAGGAGTTTTGGCCATGTTGAACATAGTTGGAGCTATAGAGCTCGGGTTGAAGCGAGTTTTGAGGCGATTCTTGGAAGATTTCCAAGGGAAACATTGGGATAAGTATTCCTAACTCAATCTTGGTTAAATTACCCAAATCTTTTGCTATTCTAGTATGTAATTGATGATTTAAGTTGGGAAAATTGGGGAGAAAACCCTTAAGTTTAGATTTTAAGACTTGGAGGTCGAACTAGTGTCGGATTTCGATAATTTTCGTATGGTTGAACTCGTGGGGAGATAAGGAACCCGTTGAGGTGAAAATTACTGAATTTCGAGAGGTGGGCCCGGGGCTCGGATTTTGCTAATTTCGGGATTTCTTAGTATTTATTGATTGTTTTTGCGTGGGCTTTATTACCCCTGCATATTGTGACGTATTAGTTCTAATTTTGGATAGATTCGACGCGCGCGGAGGAGAATTCAAAGGGAAAAGGTGTTGCGGGCTAAGAATTTAGCCGGTTCGAGGTGAGTAGTGATTGTAAATGATGCTGTGAGTGTTTGAAACCTGGATTTGCACATCGTAGTGCTGTATTGAGGTGAGGCACACGCTCGATGATGAGCGTGGGGTCGTTTACTACTGGGGATTGTGACTTGGTCCGTCCCGATTGATGATTTTTACTGCATATTTGATTGAAAAACTTATTTGATATCATCATGATTTGGGCTGATTGCCATATTTGGGCTTCGTGCCGGTTATTTGAATTCTTCGGGGGTATTTATCACTGTTTCCTCACTGTTTTGATTCATTACTTAAACTCAGTCATGTTGTTTTTCACTATTTTACAATTCAGCCACTTTTACTCAGTTTTGAGATTTAAATGACATTTTAAATGGGATCGGGTGGTACGCCTACCACAAGATATAATGTAAAAGGGAATGGGTGGCACGCCGCCACGAGATATAATATAAAAGGGAACGGGTGGTACGCCTACCACGAGATATAATGTAAAAGGGAACGGGTGGTACGCCTACCATGAGATATAATGTAAAAGGGAACGGGTGGTATGCCTACCACGAGATATGATGTAAATGGGATCGAGTGGTACGCCTACCACGAGATATAATGTAAATGGGATCGGGTGGCACGCCGCCACGAGATATGATATAGCGCTTGGGTCGTAAGGGGCCCCTCCCGGAGTCTGTAGACCCCTAGTGAGCGCAGGGTACCCAGTGTGATGTGAAATATAGCCCGAGGGGCTAATATTGTGATGTGATGAGCCCGAGGGGCCGATATTGTACCATGTGATATACCCGAGGGGCTGATACTGTTTTATGATATTGCCCGAGGGGTGTGATTTTAAAAGATACTGAGCCCGAGGGGCGGTTTTAAATATTTTCTTTTACTCCACGTCTTCTACTTGAAAAACTCACAGGTTTTCACCGGTTGAAAGGAGTTCTACTTGATTCTCACCGATTTACTGTTTTAATGATGTTTTATTGCTTCAATATGGATTGCCTTGTGCTTTTTGTGTGGTTTCTGCTTTCTGCCGTTATTTATGATTATTGCTCACTGAGTTGGAAGTACTCACATCACTTCCTGCACCATGTGTGCAGATTCAGGCGTTATTGATTCCGCTCCGAGGCATTGACTACGACTGTCAGAGCGGTGATTCACAGACTACGAGGTAGCTGTTGGTGTCTGCAGCCCCGTATCTCTTTTATCTTGTTGTTTCCACTTTCTTCAAATAATTGTGCCAGAGATATTGTAATAGTAATCTTATTATTAGGATTTCATTAGTTACTCATGACATTGTGACACCCCGGTTTGGGCTGTTGTTGGGATGGTTAGCTATGTTTCCGCAATTTGCTATTATTAAAATATGTAAGTACTGTATTAACTACTTTAAATGAGTTATAGTTCGAATTGGCTGGCCTTGTCTTCACGAGAGGTGCCATCACGATCGAGTTTGGGATTTGGGTCGTGACAAGTTGGTATCAAAGCCTAGGTTACATAGGTCTCACGAGTCATGAGCGGGTTTAGTAGAGTCTCGCGGATCGGTACGGAGACGTCTGTACTTATCTTCGAGAGGCTGCGGAACCTTTTTAGGAAAACTCCGTATTCTTGAAATTCTTGTCGTGCGAACTTGTGGATCCGAACACTAAACTTCTGTTATCCTATTCTCTCACAGATGGTGAGGCCGCGAACTACCGGACGAGGTGGACGACCACCAGCACCACCCATTGAGGCCACCAGAGGCCGAGGACGCGGTCGTGGTCGTGGTAGAGGCAGAGCAGCGAGGGCAACATCTATTGATCCAATAGCTGCCCCAGCTCAGGAACAGGCTTCAACAGCACCAATTCAGGCACCAGCTGTGCCTATCGCTATTCCAGGTCTTCAAGAGACCTTGGCTCCGATATTATCTGTTTGCACTGGCCTGGCTCAGGCGGTTTCAGCCACCACATCTGCAACTACTTCACAGGCCGGGGGAGGTAATCAGACCCCTGTTGCCTGTACACCTGAGCAGGTAGTGCAGGGACTTCAGATGCCGGGGGCACCTCCAGCCCAGCTGGTTACACCAGCTCAGGAATTCATAGTACCAGTCATGCCAGAGGATGAGCAGCGTCGTCTTGAGAGGTTTGGCAGACTCCAGCCTCCGTCATTCAGTGGTGCTGAGGGCGAGGATGCCCAGGGTTTTCTTGACAAGTGTCAGTGAATGCTCCGGACAGCCGGGATTCTTGAGTCTAGTGGTGTGGCATTTACCACATTTCAGTTTACGGGAGCTGCCTTTAATTGGTGGGAGGCGTATGAGAGGCGTAGGCCGGTTGATGCAGTGCCCCTTACTTGGCAGCAGTTCTCCGCTCTTTTCTTGGAAAAGTATGTGCTGCAGTCCCGCAGAGAGGAGCTGCGTAGACAGTTCGAATGGTTGCGACAGGGGGATATGACTGTGTCGCAATATGAGTCAAGATTTTCTGAGTTGGCTCGACATGCTGTCTGGATGGTTCCGAATAATCGTGAAAGGATCAGGAGGTTTTTGGATGGCCTTAACTATCATCTCCGTATTCTCATGACCAGGGAGAGAGTATTGGGTGCTACCTTCGAGGAAGTGGTGGATATAGCTTGCGAGATTGAGACGGTTCGCCGTCAGGAGAGAGAAGAGAGGGAGGCTAAGAGGTCTCGAGGATCGGGCAGTTACAGTGGTACTCCTTCGAGGGGCCAGTTTCAGCAAGGTAGAGGTCGTTCCTTCAGGCCTGCTCAGTTAGCTCGTCCAGATTACCACGGGGCATCTGCAGGTCGTGGTTATCATGGGCTGCCGCAGGGCCAGTCATCACTCAGCACCCTTCCAACTCGTACTCCGTCGGCCCAGGGTCCTTCTATGCCGAGTGCATCTGCTAGAGCACTAGGGAACTGTTATGAGTGTAGCGAGATGGGCCACATGTGGAGGCATTGTCCTCATCGTGGTGCTAGATCATCCCAACAGAGGGGTCAACCCTCGACTCCTGCTCCAGTTACTTTACCAACCGCCCAGCCAGCTAGGGGTGGAGGTCAGGCAGCCAGAGGTTGCCTTAGAGGGGGAGGTCGATCAGGCGGTGGCCAGGCTCGATTCTATGCTATCCCAGGCAGGATAGATTCCAGTGCTTCAGATGCTGTTATTACAGGTATTGTTTCAGTCTGCCACAAAGATGCCTTTGTATTATTTGATCTCGGTTCCAGCTATTCATATGTGTCCTCATATTTTACTCATTATTTGGGTATGCCCCGGGAGTTTCTTGCTTTACCTGTTCACGTGTCTACCCCGATGGGCGATACTGTTGTTGTAGACCATGTGTACCGGTCGTGTGTAGTAACTATTGGGGGTCTGGAGACCCGAGTGGACCTATTGCTATTAAGCATGGTAGATTTTGAGGTCATTTTGGGCATGGATTGGTTATTTCCGTGTCGTGCTATTTTAGACTGTCATGCTAAGACAGTTACTTTGGCTATGCCGGGTGTGACGCGGATCGAGTGGCGTGGCATGACTGATTATGTTCCTAGTAGGGTAATATCGTTCTTAAAGGCCCAGCGTATGGTTGGGAAGGGTTGTCTTTCATACCTAGCGTTTGTGAGGGATGTTGGAGCTGAGACTCCAAGCATTGACTCTGTTCCAGTTGTGAGGGATTTTCCCGATGTCTTTCCTGCAGAACTGTCGGGCATGCCGCCGGACAGGGATATTGATTTTGATATTGACCTGGTGCCGGGCACTCAGCCTATTTCTATTCCGCCATATCGTATGACACCAACAGAGTTGAAAGAATTAAAGGAGCAACTTCAAGAACTCCTAGATAAGGGGTTCATTCGGCCTAGTGTGTCACCTTGGGGTGCACCGGCTCTGTTTGTAAAGAAGAAGGATGGCACAATGAGAATGTGCATCGATTACAGGCAATTGAACAAGTTAACAATCAAGAACAAATATCCTTTGCCTCGCATCAATGATTTATTTGACCAGCTTCAGGGAGTGCGAGTGTTCTCCAAGATTGATCTCCGTTCAGGATATCACCAGTTAAAGATCAGGGATGCAGATATTCTTAAGACTGCTTTTCGGACTAGATATGGTCACTATGAGTTTCTTGTTATGTCTTTCGGGCTAACCAATGCCCCTGCAGCATTCATGCAGTTGATGAACAATGTATTTCGGCCTTATCTAGATTCATTCGTTGTGGTATTCATCGATGATATTCTGGCGTACTCACGTAGTCAGGAAGAGCACGCAGAGCATTTGCGAGTTGTATTGCTGAGATTGAGGGAGGAAAAGCTCTATGAAAAATTCTCTAAGTGTGAGTTTTGGCTCGGTTCAGTGGCTTTCTTAGGACACGTAGTGTCCACCGAGGGTATACGGGTTATCCAAAGAAGATAGAGGCGGTTCAGAGTTGGCCCAGACCGTCCTCAGTCACAGAGATTCATAGCTTCCTTGGGTTGGCAGGCTACTATCGCCGGTTTTTTCAGGGATTCTCATCCATTGCGTCGCCCTTGACCAAATTGACTCAAAAGGGTGTTCCATTTGTATGGTCGGACAAGTGTGAGGAGAGCTTTCAAAAGCTCAAGACAGCCTTGACCACAGCTCTAGTATTGGTTCTACCATCAACCTCAGGTTCATATACCGTATATTCTGATGCCTCGAGAGTTGGGATCGATTGTGTACTAATGCAGGAGGGTAGAGTAATTGCTTATGCTTCTCGTCAGTTGAAGCCTCATGAGAAGAACTACCCCGTGCATGATTTGGAGCTGGCCGCCATAGTTCATGCTTTGAAGATTTGGAGGCATTACATGTATGGCGTGTCTTGTGAGGTATTTACTGATCATCGCAGCCTTCAACATTTGTTCAAGCAAAAGGATCTTAATTTGAGGAAGCGGAGATGGTTGGAATTGCTCAAGGATTATGATATCACTATATTATACCATCCGGGAAAGGCCAATTTGGTGGCCGATGCTTTAAGCCGAAAGGCAGTGAGTATGGGGAGTTTGGCGTATATTCCAGTTGGGGAGAGACCTCTCACAGTCGATGTCCAGACCTTGGCCAATAGGTTTGTGAGATTAGACATCTCGAAATCCAATCGGGTGTTGGCTTGCGTGGTTTCTCGGTCCTCATTATATGATCGCATCAGGGAGCGTCAGTATGACGATCCGCATTTGCTTGTCCTTAAGGACAGAGTCCAGCATAATGATGCTAAAGATGTGACCATCGGCGACGATGGAGTGTTGAGGATGCAGGGTCGGATTTGTGTACCTAATGTGGATGGGCTTCGGGAGTTGATTCTGGAAGAGGCCCATAGCTCGCGGTATTCCATTCATCCGGGTGCCGCAAAGATGTATCAGGACTTGAAACAATATTATTCGTGGAGAAGGATGAAGAAAGATATTGTGGGATTCGTAGCTCGATGTCTCAACTGCCAGTAGGTAAAATATGAGCATCAGAGACCGGGCGGCTTGCTTCAGCAAATGGCTATTCCTGAGTGGAAATGGGAGCGGATCACTATGGACTTTGTTGTTGGACTCCCACGGACTTTGAAGAAGTTAGATGCTATATGGGTGATTGTGGATCGGTTGACCAAGTCTGCTCACTTTATTCCTATGTGTACTACCTATTCTTCAGAACGGTTGGCAAGGATTTATATCCGAGAGATTGTTCGACTGCATGGTGTTCCAGTTTCTATCATTTCAGATAGAGGTACTCAGTTTACTTCGCAATTTTGGAGAGCCGTGCAGAAGGAGTTGGGTACTCAGGTGGAGTTGAGTACAGCTTTTCGTCCTCAGACGGATGGGCAGTCCGAACGTACCATTCAAATACTGGAGGACATGTTACATGCATGTACTATTGATTTCGGAGGCTCATGGGATGAGTTTCTACCGCTTGCAGAGTTCGCTTATAACAACAGCTACCAGTTAAGTATTCAGATGGCTCCGTATGAGGCTTTGTATGGGAGACCGTGTAGATCTCCAGTTGGTTGGTTCGAGCCCGGTGAGGCTAGGCTATTGGGGACTGACTTGGTTCGTGATGCTCTAGAAAAGGTGAAAGTGATCCAGGAGAGGCTCCGTACAGCGCAGTCGAGGCAAAAGAGTTATGCCGATAGGAAGGTTTGAGATTTGTCCTACATGGTTGGCGAGAAGGTCTTGCTGAAGGTGTCTCCCATGAAAGGTGTTATGAGATTCGGAAAGAAAGGGAAATTGAGTCCTCGGTTCATTGGGCCATTAAAAGTGCTTCGGAGAGTTGGGGAGGTGGCTTATGAGCTTGCCTTGCCACCCAGTCTGTCGAGTGTACACCCAGTATTTCCTGTTTCTATGCTCCAAAAGTATATTGGGGACCCGTCTCATATTTTGGACTTCAGCACGATTCAGTTGGATGATGATTTGACCTATGAGGTGGAGCCAGTGGCGATTTTGGATCGTCAGGTTCGGAAGTTGAGGTCCAAGGAGATAGCTTCAGTGAAAGTTCAGTGGAGAGGTCGGTCCGTGGAGGAGACTACCTGGGAAACCGAGCGGGAGATGCGGAGCAGATATCCTCACCTATTCGAGGCTCCAGGTATGTTTCTTGCCCGTTCGAGGACGAACGTTTGTTTAAGTGGGGGAGAATGTGATGACCCAGCTAGTCGTCTCATGAGTTACCGCTCCGTTATCCCCGTTTCTGCTTTATTATGCTTCGTTAGCCATGTTTTATGTAATCACGTTGAGTAGTTTGATTGCGGAGTGGATTTGGTAAGAAGTGAGACATTTAGTCTCTTTCAAGAAGGTTTAAGTTGTAAAAGTCAATCGGATGTTGATTTATGAGTTAGAGGGCTCGGATGTGAATTCCGACGATTCGGTTAGTTTTGGGAGGTGATTTATGACTTGGGAGCATGATCGGAATTGGTTTTGGAGGTCTGGTGTAGAATTAGGCTTGAATTGGTGAAGTTAGAATTTTGGCGATTTCCGGTTGATAGGCGAGATTTTGATCCGAGGGTCGGAATGGAATTTCGAAAGTTGCCGTAGCTTCGATATGTGATTTAGGACTTGTGTGCAAAATTTCAAGTCATTCGGACGTGGTTTGGTTGGGTTTAGATCAAAAGAGCGATTTAGAAGATTTTGAAATCCTTAGGCTTGAATCCGACGCGAATTGGTGTTGATAGGTTGTTCTGAGCATTCCGAAGGCCGGAACAAGTTTGAATAATGTTATAGGGTAGGTTGGTATATCTGGTTGAGGTCTCAGCGGCCTCGGGTGACGTTTGGGTGGTTAAACGAACTATTTCATCGTTGGAAAGAAAACTTGCAGAAAAACCAAATGCCGAGAATGCGGTCGCATTCCTCAAATGCGGACCGCATATCTCTCAAAGAGATCGCAAACCCAGCCAGATTTCTGGGTAAAGTTCATGTCAGAAATGCGGTAGGAAATGCGGTCGCATTTCTAACATACGGACCGTAGATCTTACATTGAAATCGCAGACCAAGACAGATTTTGGACAAAACTTAACGTTGAAAATGCGGTCAAAGATACGGTCACATTCTTGACATGCGGACCGCAAACCATGCTTCGTGCTGAATTGCGGTGAAGGCTAGGGCTACCTTTGCGATGCTCGCGTCAAATATGCGGATCGCATATCTGTTATGCGACAGATATGCGATCGCATTTTTAAGCCTGACAGGGGCGTTTTTGTCTCGATTTTCGACCCATTATAAATAGAAATCAGTACCAATTTGCCATGCAAAACCCATTTTCGTTACCCACGAAGAGGAACACCTCCAAACACCATAAAATCACAGCAAATCAACTTCAAAACTATATCCAAAGGAGATTTTCTTGGACAAATTCTTAAAAGAAGAAGTTTTGGCCATCTTGAAGATAGTTGGAGCCATAGAACTTGGATCGCAACTAATCTTGAAGGGATTTTTGGGAGACTTACAAGGGAAACATCAGGGTAAGTGTTCCTAACTCAATCTTGGTCAAGTTACCCAAATCTATTGTCATTCTAGTATGTAACTGGTGATTTAAGTTGGAGAAAATTGTGGAAAACCCTTAAGCTTAGATTTTAAGACTTGGAGGTCAAACCGATGTCGGAATTCGATAAATCTTGTATGGTTGAACTCGTGGGAAGATAAGGAACCCGTTGAGGTGAAAATTACTGAATTTTGAGAAGTGGGCCCGGGGCTCGGGTTTTGCTAATTTAGGAATTTCTTAGTATTTATTGATTGTTTTCGTGTGGGCTTTGTTACCCCTGCATATTGTGACATATTAGTTCTAATTTTGGGTACATTCGACACGCGCGGAGGCCAATTCGAAGGGCAAAGGCGTCGCGGACTAAGAACTTAGCCGGTTTGAGGTGAGTAGTGATTTTAAATGATGTTCTGAGGATTTGAAACCCCGGATTTGCACGTCGTAGTGCTATATTAAGGTGAGGCACGCGCTCGATGATGAGCGTGGAGTCGTTTACTACTGGGAATTGTGACTTGGTCCGTCCCGATTGATGATTTTTACTACATATTTGATTGAAAACTTATTTGATATCATCATGATTTGGACTGATTGCCATATTTGGGCTTCGTGCCAGTTATTTGAACTCTTCGGGGGTATTTATCACTGTTTCCTCACTATTTTGATTCAATACTTGAACTCAGTCATGTTATTTTTTACTGTTTTACAACTCAGCCATTTTTACTCAGTTTTGAGATTTAAATGACATTTTTAAATGATGTAAAAGGGAACGGGTGGTACGCCTACCACAAGATATGATGTAAATGAGATCGGGTGGCACGCCGCCACGGGATATGATGTAAATGGGATCGGGTGGCACGCCGCCACGAGATATAATTGGATCGGGTGATACGCCTACCACAAGATATGATGTAAATGGGATCGGGTAGCACGCCGCCACGACATATGATATAAATGGGATCGGGTGGCACACCGCCACGAGATATAATGCAATCGGGTGGCATGCCGCCACAAGATATGATATAGCGCTTGGGCCGTAAGGGGCCCCTCCCGGAGTCTGTACAGCCCCAGCCCCCAGTGAGCGCAGAGTACCCATTGTAATGTGAAATATAGCCCGAGGGGCTGATATGGTGATGTGATATGCCCGATGGGCTGATATTGTACCATGTGAGATGCCCGAAGGGCTGATACTGTTTTTATTATAATGCCCGAGGGGCGTGTTTTTAAATAATATTGAGCCCGAGGGGCGTGTTTTTAAAAGATATTGAGCCCGAGGGGTGGTTTTAAATGTTTTCTTTTACTTCACGTTAGTACTTGAAAGACTTACATGTTTCACCTGTTGAAAGGAGTTTCTACTTGATTCTCACCGACCTACTATCTTAATGATGTTTTATTGCTTCAATATGGATTGTCTTGTGCTTTGTGTGGTTTCCTGCTTTCCGCCATTATTTATGATTATTACTCACTGAGTTGGAAGTACTCACATTACTCCCTGTACCATGTGTGTAGATTCATCCGTTATTGATTCCGCTCCGAGGCATTGACTACGACTGTCAGAGCGGTGATTCAGAGACGACGAGGTAGCTGTTGGCGTCCGCAGCCCCGTATCTCTTTTACCTTGTTGTTTCCACTTTCTTCAAACAATTGTGCCAAGGATATTGTAATAGTAATCTTATTATTAGGATTTCATTAGTTGCTCGTGACATTGTGACACCCTGGTTTAGGCTGTTGTTGGGATGGTTAGCTATGTTTCCGCAATTTGCTGTTATTAAAATATGTAACTACTGTCTTAACTGCTTAAATCGAGTTATAGTTCGAATTGGTTGGCCTTGTCTTCACGAGAGGCACCATCACGATTGGGTTTGGGATTCGGGTTGTGACATCGGATAAGAGGATGGTGGGACAATTTCCTATCAATAGCTGATAAAACTACTATTATGGAAGCTACTACAGCAGAACCTGGATTTGATAATATAGGACGACCTATATTACCAAATAGGTCAGACGTTGTTTATACCTTAGTTTTAACCATTATAGAACACTTTAGTGATAGATTTACCAATATGTACGAAAATATTCGTACTATGCTAAATAGCCTTAAGTGTAAACACTTAGGTGAATTTAGGTGGTATAAAGACACCTTTCTTAGTAGGGTTATGGATTTACCCGAAAGTAATGCTAACCATTGGAAGGCAAAGTTTATAGATGGTTTTCCATATCTATTTGCAAAAAGAGTGAAAAAGACTCTTAGAGGTAATACCGTGCAAATAACCTATAATACCTATACTTACGGAAAACTGATAGGAGTTTGTACATAGGAAGGTCTTAACCTTTGCGAATGAGCTGAAACTGAATCAGCAGGTTAAGAAGCAGAGACTAACTGAGAGAACCCAGTTAGGAGATTTTTGCCAACAATTATGCATGGGAGAAATATATTCTCATAGGAAAAAACGTCATGATACTGTAGAAAAAGTTTACCGTAGAAAGGGTAAGAAATATCGTTATAGGATAAAAGATGAGCGAGAAATGCGAAAGAAGTTTCACAAAGAAAATCGATTTGTTAAGAATAGATCGAAGAGAGATTTAAAGGATATTAAGTGCTACAAATGTGGTAGATTTGGCCATATAGCTCCAAATTGCAAAAAGAAAAAGCTGAAAGCTTTAATACTAGAACTAGACGGTAAGTCTTGATACCAGGCCATCAAAGACTTCCTCTGATAGGGGAAGAGGACGTGGAACCCACGGCAATTATAGAGCTCATGGTGGGAGAATCAATTATACTACTCAAAACCCAGTTATACAAAGGGGTGGAAAGATACTTACTAATGAGAAGATTTCTCATGAAAGAGGAGAATCTTCCTCTGTTCAATCAATTTGGAAGATATTTCGAAAAACAGTTTGTTATACAAGCAAATATAGGCTTATTTAGCCTCACAAAAAATCACGCATAATGATACATATGCAAATGTGGCAGTTAAAAACTCTAATGATATAAAGAGTTACGAGAAAGTGATAAAAAGGGAAATGATATTTCCTTTAGAAAACCACGATTTACAGTGGAAAAATGGACCTTGGAAGATACTCCAAAGGTATATGATTGAGAAATTATATTTTCCGGGTAAGTCATACAAAACCCGATCATACTATGAGAATATTTTGATAAGTTCAGGCAGTGCGGAATTCCAGCACTTTCAGGGTTATACTCCTGAAGCAAATGTTTATAATTTTTCCAAAATGATCATAAAGAAAATTATATCTGCTGAAGAATGGGGAACTTCCACGATGAAGGAACGTCAGGTTATACTTGACAACAAACACTTCAGTTATACTTACTGGGATTATATCCAAGCTTTTTCTGATGTCTTGTATTATAATAATGATAGACACAAACATACTTGGTTTATAAAAGTATGTTCCAAAATATTCTCTAAAAAGATACCAAATTGGTTTATGAATTGGTGGTCATACCACGGTCCGACAATAGATATATTGCCAACACTATTTAAACAGTTATACAGTGAATGGATACGGTTATCTCCGGATGTGGATATGTTATATCGACAAGAGCATATATGCTGGCTTGAGAAAATAGGCCATATTTACTTCTTTTTGGAATTTTCTATTCCATGGATCCATAAATAGATTCCCGAGGTCGGTTATACTGACGAAGAAATCCCTTATTTATACCGAGTATATTTTAATAAGTTTTGGGACAAGATGGTGAAGATGAACCCAAAAACTAACAAATTGCATGGACAAGAAATAATTGATAATATCAAAATCGTTATCAAGACTTATAAAGCAAATACCAAAGAAGCAATAATGGCAAATGCTTCAATCAAATATATTGCCAAAAAGATCAATTTTCAGCAAAATAATAAAGAACAAATGATAGAAGAATATCTTAAAGACATTCGTCAAAACCTGCTACAATTAATAGAACAAGTGGTTGATAATCAGATACTTCCATGAAAAGTGATACGGGGCATTCTATGAATAAAGAAAACCACATGATTAATGATTCACAAAGTGAAGAATCAATAAAAGAAGTTAACCTTCAAGATGTAGAAGATTTTCTGCAAAAACTCAAAAGAAAAGACGCAACGGATTAAGTAAGATAGGAGACCCCACATGTCATAACAATGGGACCAGCAAACAAAACAAGATGATAGACCCAGATGATAGACCCCACAAGACATAGTCGTGGGACCCAAGACAGCGATAGCGGTCATTGTACACTGATGTGTGTACTGTAGAAAAAAAATTGTACAGAGTTTTATTTTTCTATTTAAAGAGGCCCTTGTCTCAGTTGTAAAAAGACGAGAAACTTTTAGTTTTATTTTCTCTTTCTAGATTTGCTCTGCCTTCTCTCTAAAAAAAGACAGTTTTGTAAAGTTCATCATCTTTCAGATTTTGTAAAGAAGAAATCGAAAATAGCCTAAAGTTTTGGGTACAACTCTCAGGTACTACCTCCTTCTATTATAGTTGCTTCTCTGATGGCCAGGCTTATAGCCGGCTAAAACCTATATCTATGTTTAATACGATACTTCTTAAGCTTCATAATAAAGATGCTCTAGACTTAATTAAAATCAAGAGATTCTAAATATAAATAATTAACTTATATTATGTAAATCTTTAACTTGGTTCCAAGATGGTGGTACAGTCGTGCTATATACTGCAAACTTCAGATTTGCCTTAGTGGCTACGTCTAGCGTCTGGTGATAAGACCGTTTTAATACACATTTAACAATTGTTAACATCTCATGGGCCACAGTAGCATATTTCTTTTGGGCCTCGGTCCATTTACCTGAATAGTACCTTATTAGATACTCTTTCTTGTCATGAGGGTTAACCTGTTTTAAAATACCCCCAAAACCAACGTTAGAAGCATCTCTTTCTATAATCTTTTTCCATAAACGATTAGCTAAAGCTAAACATGGAAGGGTAGTGACTTTCTTCTTCACCTGTTTAACAATCTCAGTATGACTATCAGTCCAAGGAGATTTATAGTCCTTTTTTAGCCTATCATATAAAGGAGCAATATCTCGAGATATATTTTTATAAAAAGGAGATATATAATTTAAGCTATCAAGAAATCTCTGTAGATGAGTTCTATCAGTAATTACATCGGAAAATTTTGATGCAAAATCTATAGCCCGTTGAATAAGCGTGATTTTACCTTATCAAGAACTTTTGATTGTATAAATCATCCTGAAATTTCAATACACATTTAACAATTGTTAACATCTCATGGGCCACAGTAGCATATTTCTTTTGGTCCTCGGTCAATAATAATAATAATAATAATAATAATAATAATAATAATAATAATAATAATAATAATAACAACAACAACAACAACAACAACTCATTCAGGATATACTTTGTATTCTATTGTTTCATCCTTATTGCTTCAAGTTTACATTTTTACTAATTTGGCTTTTAATACCATTATAACTAATTTTTCCATATGCTAATGCTCTTCTTATTAAAATAAGTTTATGTATCCTAAGAGATTTGTCACCTTAAAAATAATTTTACTTATATGATGAATGTAAACAATAATTAAATTGGTTCTTGCTAATTAGTTATTTCAAAGACTTAATTATTTATTTTTAACAATAAAGGAAATGGTTTGTTTTTTGTTAATTAAAATCTTTATATTAGCTGATCCGTAATATTAAATAATTAATATAGTTATAGTTTATCTAAAAAGAAGTATATTATCAAAGAGTAAAAAAGTAATTTGGTATTTTATTTTTGAATCTTTGTGAGTTGTAGAATCATTAATGTACTTGCACCTTTCAACTACTTATATATTTCGTTAGTGATTTGTTCAATTTATTGATCGGTGTTATTTTTAAATATTGTAGTGATTATTATTATTATTATTATTATTATTATTATTATTATTATTATTATTATTATTATTACTACTACTACTATTACGACAGTCAGACCTCTCTATAACAACATCCCCATATAACAGTCATTCACTATAAAAGCTATGATTTTTTGGAACCGATCATTATGTTATGTTATAATATATATCCTCTATAACAACACTTCATTATAGTAGCCAAAAAATAGAAACAAACGAGATTATTATAGAGAGGTTTGACTGTATGTCCTCTATAATAACACTTCACTATAATAGCCAAAACATATAAGAACAAATGAGGTTGTTATAGAGAGATTGAATGTACTACAAAATATAGGAAGAAAGAATGAAAATACATGCACAAACCTAACGTTTGGTCATGCATAGTCGGTTTAGGATAAAACATTTAACATATAAAATCCTTAGGTGAATTAAGTTCCTAAATATAAGGGATTTTATATAATTCAAATGAAAAAAGTTTTAATAACCAATATTTTAGCTGAACTAAAATTTTAAACTTTCGGAAAATAATTATTATCATTATAATTTTATCCAATGTTAAACTTATTTTTAAAGGGTAAAAAAGGCGAATAATATTTTGATAGGAGTTTCGTGCTTTTAATATAGTATAGATAGATGGATAGATATAAAAAATATAATATAGTACGAGATATCGATGTGTATAAAATTATACAAAAATATAAGCCCTTGAAAATAAAATTTTAAAAAATATAAGCTCTTGAAAATGACGAATATTGATCTTATTTAGGTAAAAAGTAGCGAATGATCTAGTTAAGCATGAAACCAACCAAGATAATCTTGAACGATCAGTGTTCTATCATGTATCACCTTTTTTTAATTTTAATTTCCTCTCAAAATGATCATCTAGGTACTTATTATAGACATGTCAACTGCAAAAAAGAAGAAAAAAATGAGTGATGGACCAGTTATGTGGCTAAATAATAAAAATTCATCGCTAACCATATTCAGTGACAGAATTAGCGACAGATTATAAAAATATCTTATCAGCTACATGATGAATTTGGTAACTAATTTCTATTTTGTAAAGCCAAATTATGTAATACATTTTCTTAGTAATAATATTAGTTTCTTTTTTACCAAAAAATAAAAGTCCTTTTCCAATTATTTAACGGGAATATAAATTACAGTAACTTCGGTACTTCAAATAAATTAATTATGGTAATTAATTTTTATCACAAATTAATTATTTCTATTTTTTTCAACAATAATTACGATTTAAAAAATCTCTTTGATTTAGTACTCCTAAATGTTAGCAAAGGTGGTTTGATTTTACAATTTTATTCAATATAAAAAAATATTTTTAAAGGGTAAAAAAGGCAAACAAGTTCACTAAAGACATTCGCACTTTTACTATAGTATGCATATAATAGATATAGATAAAAATATAGATAGATAGATAGATAAATATAAAAAATATAATATATTATAAATATAAATATAAATATAAATATAAATAAATAACTTACCATTTATGTAACCCTACTAGCAATTAGACGCTAATGATTAACTCCAATAATTTCTTCAACTAGCGATGAGCAGGAATCATAGTTTCATGATCACCAGCCTGATCTCTGCATTATATATATATATATATATATATATATATATATATATATATATATATATATATATATATATATATATATATATATATATATATATATATATATATATCCGACCTACTCTCTTCTCTTTCTCAATACGACAATACCTTTTTCATCCATCCTTTTCACGCCTGACTTTGTAGAGGTCGCCATTAGTAGCTTAATACGAGCGAAAGATACCTGCAGGACCGACTTTCCTCTACACAAAACATTCTGCTACAAGAAAGACATTTTTTGTGCAAGTTTTTTTTTTTTTTTTCCTTATTTGGTTTCTTTTTGGGTCTAGCTAGATATAAGAAGCACCAATGTTAAGGGACATCAAGAGTTATTAGTGACCTTTTGCCTAAGCCTATTGGAAGTAGTTTTTTGAATTTGTACATAAGCTCTAATTAATCCACTAGCAGACCTCAATCTTGAGAATCATCTTGGTCTATATGAACTTGAGTCAAATCGTTGTCGAATTGGGCCTTTTAGATAATTTAAAATAGAGTTCGGTGACTTTTGCACTTTTTTCCTTAGTTCTATCGAGTGATATCATATGGTAATTTTCTAGAGAAATAGGAATTTGGCAAGCTATGCTGGGGATGAGCTGGCTTGACATTTTTTTCTTTTTACAACTTTATTGTTGTCTTTTCTTACAGAAAAAGAAGAAAAAAAATCGAGAAAACACATTTTCTTCTGGTTAAATGAACCGCCTAATTTGAAACCTCAAGTTGGTGGACCTTTAGGAGTCATTTCAATCTTTTTTTCTTTCCTCAAATAAATAGTAATAATTTCAACGTAATAAAATTAGGTGACCCAGCACACTAAAATAAATATTACGTGACAACTCTAAAATAATTATATCAGGCAGAGTTACTAAATTGTCGCACAACTTTTAACCCCTCCCCTTATTCCTAAACATATTTCGAAAAAAGGGTGGGACAGACACCTAATTTACAAGTATTTACTCTTTTATAAAATCTTATTGGAGTATGTTGGAATACTAATTTAAAGTTGTAGTAGGAAACCTTAATTGTTTAGGATTTGATTTATTTTATTCATGTCTCTATAGAATTTGTAGTAAGAGGTGCAAACAAATATGGCACAAGATGAAGAAACTCTTCCTGAAAGTTGGAAGTTGATTATGTGTTTCAATAAAATTGGGTGTTGGTGACAAAGTGCATCAACGGATGTTGAAGACAGGTGCTTCAACGAAATTGGGTGTTGGTGACAAAGTGCATCAACGGTTTGTGAGAAAGTGCATCAACGAGAGTTGGAGACAGGTGCTTCAAAAAAATTAGGTGTTGGTGACAAAGTGCATCAACGAGAGTTGGAGACAGGTGCTTCAACAAAAATTAGTTGTTGGTGGCAAAGTACATCAATGAGAGTTGAAGACAGGTGCTTCAACAAAATTGGTTGTTGGTGATAAAGTGCATCAATGAGAATTGCAGACATGTGCTTCAATAAAAGTCGAATATAACGACCTGACCGGTCATTTTGAGACTCTCGTATGAGCTTTTACTATTTTATGACTTGGGGGGATGGTTAGTTTGGGTTTGGAAGGGTTCGGGTTGAAATCAGAACACTTAGTTCTTTAATTTTGGCTTAAAATGGTTAAGCTTGATTTGAGTCGATGTTTTGAGTAAACGACCTCGAAATTAGGATTTGACGGTCCCAATAGGTTCATATGATGGTTTTGGACTTGGGCGTATGTCCGGATCGGATTTTGGATGACCCGGGCGCGTTTTAACGCTTCATATTGAAAGTTGGCGCATTGAAGGATTTCAAGTTCTTTAAATTTGGTTTGAAGTATCGAGGTCCGTTTGGGATTTCGAGCCTGGGAATAGCTCCGTACGGTGATTTGTGACTTGCACGCAAAATTTACGGCCATTCCGAGTTGATTAGACAGGAATCGGACGCGCGGAAGTGTTTATAGAAATTTTTGAGTTTCATAATTCGATTCATGTATTTTGGCGAGCTATTCTTATTTTTAGATGTTATTTTGGTATTTCGATCGCGCGAGCGGGTCCGAATTATGTTGTTGGATGTGTGAATGTTATTGGATGGGGTCCCGGTGGCCCTGGATGCAAAATGGCTTGGAATCGGACTCGAAAGATTGAATGAAGGACTTCTGGTACACCAGTTCTAGTGCATCCGCACCTACGAGATTTTGGCCGCAGCAGAAGCCCCTGGGAAGTGCGCTGGCTAGAGTCCACAGAAGTGGAGTTTTCTCCGCAGAAGCGGACTCGCTTCTGCGAGGGAAGAGTCATAGGTGTGGAGGGAGGCAACATAGCGTAGTCGTAGGTGCACGAGGCGAGCCGCAGAAGCGAGCTCGCAGGGGCGGAGCTTTTCCGCAGGTGCGACTACTGCTGGTTTGCACGTGTTTCGCAGGAGCGGGGATTTTCCCAAAGAAGTGGCCTCACAGAAATGGCGAAGCTTCCGCAGGTGCGAAAAAAGCTGGGAGGCAGTGAAGTGCATTTATATCGAGACTTAGGCTATTTTGGCTCATTTCTTTCATTTTTTGGGTGATTTTGGAGCTCTTTGAAGAGAGGTTTTCACCTAGCACTTTGAGGTAAGTAGTTTCTATATGAGATGAGTTTAATACATGCGTTTTGGGTAGATTCTTAGCACACAAAGTGTAGAAGTTGTGGGTTTAGTTGAAAAATTAGGTTTTAATAAAAATGGGATTTTAACCACGAAAATGATAATGGAATTGAGTAAAAATTATATATTTGAGTTCGTGAGGTTATGGATAACATTTATCTTCAAAAATTTTAGGAATCCGGGCACGTGGGCTCAGGAGTGAATTTTAGGAATCTTTCAATTTGGGTTGGGTAGTTACTCTAATAGCTAAATTATTAACTTTTAAGCGTATATTGATTAATTTATATAATATTTGGCTAGCTTCGGATTGTTCAGCACCAAGTTGAGGCCTTAGAGTGAATTTGTGGGCCGGAAAGTGATTTTGAGACGAGGTAAGTCTCTTGCCTAACTTTGTAAGAGGGAATTTACCCCATAGGTGTTTTAAATCACTATTTGCTTCTTATTGTGGGGGCTACGCATGCACGAGGTGACGAGAGTCCGTGAGTAGCTACTAATTATGCTTAAGTCTGGGTAGGCTTAGGACCCAAATCATGAAATACTTGTGTTGTTTGTACTCTACTTGTTAATTTAAGTGCCTAAAGTATATTGAAACTTGATAAAGGATTCTTAAAGACCGAATTTCACTTACTTTAAGTTTTGGCTGGTTACTTGACCGTTAATGAAAATTGTGCTTCCTTGTGTATTAATCTTGCAATAGCTTTTAAATCGGATGTTCATAGAGTATTCTCTCTTCTTGTGGAGCGGCCGAACGCCTCGGTAGTATAATAGATGCATCTATGGTTCGTGCCGCTCGACCCTCGGTAATATACACATTATTCTGGATCGGGTCGTACGACCTCGGCATAAATCGTGCGCGTTAATGCTTGGAGCCTGAATACACTTGATATTATGCTTATGAATTGAGGGATTTTAATTTATTTATTGGCCCGAATTTTATCTGGAATTGGTATGTGTTGGTTGAAGATTTTTTGGAATGTAATATCATTTAAAGAATCATTTATTCATTTCTTGCTAATGTGTTATTATTATTATTCACATATCTCATGCCTATTTAGAATTCCTATATTTTATTGTTGGTCTATAGTAAGTGTCAATGTCGATCCCTCGTCACTACTTCTTTCAGGTTAGACTGGACACTTACTAGATACATGTTGTTTAGGTACTCACGCTACACTTCTGCACCAATCGTGCAGGATCTGAGGCTGGTGCATCTAGTAGTTAGTCAGGTGCACACTCCCATTACCCCGAGGCTTAGTGATGAGCTGCTTTCTGAGTTCGTTCTGCAGCACCCGGAGTCTCCCTTTTGTATTTACTTTCTATCTAATCTATTTCTGACAGTAGCTTAGAGTTTTGTATATTCTACTAATTGCTCATACACTTGTGACGCCAGGTCTTGGAAACATGCTAGTAGACACTTTATGGCTTTTGAGCATTTATTTCACTGCATTTGTTTTTTCATTAGTTTTCGCTTTAATCTATTAATTTTTTGCACTTCTCATTTACTTATTAAAATAAAAATCAACTACTTTGAAATTATTAAAAAGAATAGATACATGGCTAATTCACAGTTGGCTTGCTTGACGGCGACGTTAGGCACCATCACGGCCTTTAGGAGAAATTGAGTCGTGACAACATGGTATCAAAGCACTAGTTAGCGTGGGTCTCAAAAATTATAAGCTGCCTAATAGAGTCTTGCATATCGATGTGAAGATGTCCGTATTTATCTCCGAGAGGCTATAGGGTGTTAGGAAACCACTCTTTCTTCATCTCCTATCGTGCAGTTGATGTTGTGCTAAGTGTCTTTCTCTTATTATCTCACAGATGGTGAGAACTCACGCGGCAGATGTACCCGACCATGGAGGAGCTGCTCCCCTTGTTGCTAGAGGTCGAGGGAGGGCTCTAGCTCGTGGTAGAGGGTGAGGGGGTCCTAGAGTTGCTCCAGTTGTGCCACTAGTGGATCCAGTGGAGGATCCTGCTATAGAGGAACATGGCGAGGTTCCTGCAGTGAAGCCAGCCCCAGCGGATTTCATGTTCGCACTAGGATTCGAGGAGGCCATGGGCCATATGCTGCGATTCATGGATTTTATGACTCAGGCTGGTTTATTTCCAGCAAACCCAGCCACATCTCATGCGGGAGGGGGAGCACTGACCCCTACTGCTCAAGCTTTAGGGCATGCAACTGCCGTATATCAGATCTCGAGTGTACTACCCGTGGGCGGAGCTCAGCAAGTTGCAGCGGCTTTACTAGAGCCAAGACCAGCTCCGGCCGGTGAATTACAGAAGCTATTGGATAGATTAACCATGCCACATCCTCATGTCTTTGGAGGTGAGCGACATGAGGACCCCCGGGACTTTATTTGATCATTGCAAGGACAGACTGCACAACATGAGGATATTGGAGTCCCACAGGGTAGACTTTACCACCTTTCAGCTGGAGGGCAGGGCCCAAAGATGGTGGCAGTCCTATTTTCTCGACAGGCCAGCAGGTTCTCCTCCCTTGACTTGGGATCAGTTCACACGTCTCTTCCTGGATAGATATATTTCACCCTCTCAGAGGAAAGAGTTGCGATTTGAGTTCGAGCAGCTCCAGCAGGGCCAGATGTCGATGACCGACTATGAGGCAAGATTCTTTGAGTTGTCTCGCCATGCACTTATGACACTTCCTACTGATGTAGAGGGGGTGCGGAGGTTCATTGCGGGTTTGCACACTGGTATCCAGGCCCGTATGGCTCGAGAGATTGAGATGGGGACTTCGTACGAGCTGGTTGTGGAGATAGCTCGGAGGATCGAGGGTGTTCTTCAGCGAAGCTGAGAGAAGGTGACGAGGGACAAGCGGTTTCGACATTCTAGAGGGTTCAGTGGTGCTCCGACTGGGGGCAGAGGTCAGTTTGTGAGGAGTCAGTCTAGTAAGCCCACATATCCAGCACCACTGCCTCCTCGGGGGTGCTCCAGTGCGGCCCTATTTCAGCGCCATTCCAGAGAGCTCCTACCTTCCACCAACTATTCAGGGTTCCTCCAGTGGGCCTTCAAGCCATCAGGGTCAGACTTCAGGTCAACAGTCCACCGTACTGAGAGGTTGTCTGAGTGTGGGGATCTTGGTCATGTGAGGGGGTTCTGCCCCAGGCTTTGGGGCAAGGCAATACAGTAGGGTCAACAGCCTATGATTATAGCACCAGCTGCCACACCAGCCGTCCGGCAGCCCAGAGGCAGAGGGCAAGTGGGTAGGGGCGGTCCTAGAGGTGGAGGCCAGTCAGGTGGTGCTCTAGCCAGGTTTTATGCCTTTCCATCCAGACCAGATGTAGTAGCATCATATGTCATGATCATAGGTATTGCTATGTCTGCGGTAGGGATGCTTCGATACTATTTGATCCAGGGTCTACGTATTCATATGTTTCATCTCTGTTTGCTCATTTTTTGGGTGTTCCTCGTGAGTTCTTGTGTACTCCTGTTTATGTGTCCATGCCAGTAGGCGATTCTGTTGTTGTGGATCGAATCTATCGATCCTGTATCGTAACTTTCTGTGGATATGAGACTAGAGCGAATCTTCTGTTGCTCGATATGACCGACTTTGAGATCATTCTAGGCATGGACTGGTTGTTTCCATATCACGCCATCCTTGATTGCCATGCCAAGACTGTTACCTTGGCGATGCCAAAGTTGCCTAGATTGGAGTGGAAGGGTTTGTCTGTTAGTGCATCTAGTCGGGTTATCTCTTTTCTGAAGGCTCGACACATGGTCCAGAAGGGATGTTTGGCTTATCTAGCTTATGTTCGGGATACTACAACAGAGACTCCAGCGATTGATTCGTGCCCATGGTCCGGGAGTTCTCCTATGTGTTTCCTTCTGATCTACCAGGCATGCCACCAAATTGTGACATCGATTTCTGTATTGATTTAGCTCGGGGTACCCAGACTATCTCTGTTCCACCATACCGCATGGCTTTGAAAGAGCTGAAGGAGTTGAAAGAACAGCTGGAGGAGTTGCTAGCAAAGGGGTTCGTCAGACCAAGTGCGTCGCCTTGGGGTGCATCGGTGTTATTCATGAAGAAGAAAGATGGGACTATGTGGATGTGCATTGATTACCGCTAGTTGAACAAAGTTACCATTAAGAACAAGTACCCGTTGCCGCGTATTGATGATTTGTTTGACTAGTTACAGGGTGCAAATGTGTTCTCTAAAATTGACTTGAGATCGGGGTACCATCAGTTGAAGATTCGTGATTCAGATGTTCCGAAGACGGCTTTATAAACTAGATATGGACACTATGAGTTTCTTGTGACGTTCTTCGGTTTGACCAACACCCTGGCGGCATTTATGGATTTGATGAACCGGGTGTTTAGGACATATATTGACTCGTTTGTCATTGTCTTCATTGATGACATATTGATCTACTCGCGTAGCATGGAGGATCACGTGCAGCATTTGAGAGTGGTGCTTCATACCTTGCGAGAACAGAAGTTATATGCTAAGTTCTTCAAGTGTGAGTTCTGGTTAGATTCTGTGGTATTCTTGGAGCATGTTGTATCAGGCGAGGGTATTAAGGTAGATCCCTGAAAGATCAAGGCATTTCAGAGTTTTCCTCATCCTACCACAGCGACTGAGATCAGGAGCTTCTTGGGGTTAGCAGGTTATTATCACCGGTTTGTGGATGGCTTCTCATCTATTGCAGCACCTTTGATTAGATTGACCCAAAAGGGTGCTCCATTTTGGTGGTCCGACGATTGCGAGGCGAGCTTTCAGAAGCTCAAGACCGCCTTGACTTCAGCACCGATGTTAGTGTTGCCTTCCGGTTTAGGGATGTATATTGTGTGTTGTGACACTTCACGTGTTGGCCTGGGTTGTGTATTGATGCAGGAGGGGCATGTTATTGCATATGCTTCACGTCAGCTGAATTCCTATGAGAAGAATTACCCCATACATGATTTGGAGATGGCCATGATAGTTCATGCTTTCAAGATCTGGAGGCATTATCTTTATGGGGTGTCCTATGAGGTTTACCCCGATCATCATAGCTTGCAGCATTTGTTAAAGTAGAGGGATCTCAATTTGAGTCAGCGCAGGTGGCTTGAGTTATTAAAAGATTATGATATTACCATCCTTTATCATCCGGGCAAAGCGAATGTGGTTGTGGATGTCTTGAGTAGAAAGGCTGAGAGTATGGTTAGTTTGGCATTCATTTCAGCAGAGGAGAGGCCATTAACTTTGGACATTCAGTCCTTGGCTAACAGAGTTGTGAGGTTGGATATCTCAAAACCCAGCCGAGTTCTTACATGCATTGAACGATCTACTCTACACAGGTGTGGGCTTACAGGACTATGCTCATCAACCCTTTCTTTCATTTATCAATAGGGCCCTGCCCTGATCGGTCACTTTTCTGGGCCGGTCGCTCAGTCTTTATTATTCGAGCAGATTAAGGCTCGTCAGTGCGACGATTTGCACTTGCTGGTTCTTAGAGAGACGGTACTACAGGGTGGTGCTAAGGAGGTTACTATCGGTGAGGATGGTGTTCTACGACTCCAGGGTCATCTATGTTTTCCTAATGTTGATAGATTGAGGGAAACAATTCTATAGGAGGCACACAACTCTCGATATTTTATTCATCCAGGTGCTACGAAGATGTATCGTGACTTGAGGGAGCATTATTGGTGGCGGTGGATGAAGAAGGACATAGTTGAGTATGTAGCGAGGTGCCTGAATTGCCAGCAGGTTAAGTATGAGCATCAAAGGCCAGGTGGCCTACTCCAGCAGATGGTTATACCTGAGCGGAAATGGGAGCGCATCACTATGGACTTCGTTGTTGGGTTGCCACGGACATTGAGGAAGTTTAATGCAGTTTGGGTCATTGTCGATAGGTTGATCAAGTCAGCACACTGCATTCCCGTTGTGACTATGTAATCTTCAAAGAGATTGGCCCAGATTTACATTCAGGAGGTTGTTAGTTACATGGTGTGCCTGTTTCCATCATATCAGATAGAGGCCCTCAGTTTACTTCGCATTTCTAAAGGGCAGTACAGAGTGAGTTGGGGACCGGGTAGAGCTTAGCACAATCTTTTATCCATAGACCGACGGGCAGTCAGAGCGGACTGTTCAGATCTTGGAGTATATGCTCAGAGCATGTGTGATTGACTTCAGAGGGCATGGCCGAGTTTGCTTATAACAACAGTTATCAGTCCAGATATGAGATGGCTCTATTTGAGGCTTTGTATGGTCAACGATGTTGTTCGCCCATCAGATGGTTCAAGCCCGGCGAGGCTAGGCTATACGGTACTGATTTGATGAAGGATGCCTTGGAGAAGGTGAAATTGATTCAGGAGAAACTTCGCACACCACAGTCCAGACAGAAGAGTTACGCAGATTAGAAAACGCGTGGTTTATCATTTATGGTGGGCGAGAAGGTTCTCTTGAAAATCTCACTGATGAAGCGAATCATGAGGTTCGAGAAGAAGGGCAAGTTGAGCCCAAGTTTTATAGGTCCATTTGAGGTGTAGAGACGAGTTGGGGAGGTTGCTTATAAGTTTGCTTTGCCTCCCAGTCTATCGGAAGTTCATCCGGTTTTCCATGTGTCTATGTTCCGGAGGTATCATGTCGACAGGTCGCATGTGTATTAGACTACAGCATAGTTCAGCTAGATGAGAGCCTGGGTCTTGAGGAGGAGCCAATTGCCATTGTTGACAGGTAGGTTCACCAGTTGAGGTCCAAGAACATTTCTATGGTAAAGGTTCAGTGGAGGGGTCAACCAGTCGAGAAGGCGACTTGAGAGACAGAGGAGGACACGCGGAGTAGATATCCACACTTATTCGGCACTCCAGGTACGATTCTAGACCTGTTCGAGGACGAACATTTAATTAAGAGGTGGAGAATGTAGCGACTCGACCAGTCGTTTTGCTTTCTAGGTCCTCGTTCCCCTAATTAAGACTCCCCGTATGTGCTTTTACTGTTTTATGACTTGCGGGGATGGTTAGTTTGGGTTTGGAAGGGTTCGAATTTAAATCGAAACACTTAGTTCCTTAATATTAGCTTTAAATGGTTAAGTTTGACTTGAGTCAACGTTTTGAGTAAACGACCTCAGAACCGGAATTTGACGGTCCCATTAGGCTGGTATGATGGTTTTGGACTTGGGCGTATGTCCGGATCAGGTTTTGGATGACCCGGGAGCGTTTCAGCGCTTAATATTGAAAGTTGGCGCATTGGAGGTTTTCAAGTTCTTTAAATTTGATTTGAAGTAGGATTTGGTGGTATCGAGATCTGTTTGAGGTTACGATCCTAGGAATAGCTCCGCATGGTGATTTGTAACTTGCACGCAAAATTTGATGCCATTCCGAGATGATTTGATAGGAATCGGACGCGCGGAAGTGTTTCTAGAAGTTTTTGAGTTTCATAATTCGATTCATGTGTTTTGGCGTCCGATTCATATTTCTAGATGTTATTTGATGTTTCGATCACGCGAGCAGATCCATATTATGTTGTTGGATGTGTGAGTGTTATTGGATGGGGTCCCGGGGGGCCAGGATGCGAAACGGATTGGAATCGGACTCGAAAGATTGCATGAAGGACTGCTGTTGCTCCAGTTCTGGTGCATCCGCACCTGCTAGATTTTGGCCGCAAGTGCGAGCTCGCAGGTGAGAGCCACCGGGCGCAGAAGCGGCTGGGGAGTGAGCTGGCTAGAGTCCATAGAAGCAGAGTTTTTTCCGCAGAAGCGGACTCGCTTCTGCAAGGGAGGAGTCGCAGGTGTGGAGGGAGGCAGCATGGCGTAGGTCGCAGGTGCGCGAGGTGAGCCGCAGAAGCGGGCTCGCAGGTGCGGAGCTTTTCCGCAGGTGCGACCAGTGCTGGTTCGCACGTGTTCCGCAGGAGCGGGGATTTTGCCCCAGAAGCGGCCTCGCAGAAAGCGGCGAAGCTTCCGCAGGTGCGAAAACCGCTAGGAGGCAGTGGAGTGCTTTTATATCGGGACTTAGGCTATTTTGGCTCATTTCTTTCATTTCTTGGGCAATTCTGGACCTCTTTGAAGAGGGGTTTTCACCTAGCACATTGAGGTAAGTAATTTTTATATGAGATGAGTTTAATACATGCATTTTTGGTAGATTCTTAGCATATAAAATATAAAAATTGTGGGTTTAGTTGAAAAACCTAGATTTTGATAAAAATGAGATTTAACCACGAAAATGATTATGGAATTGGGTGAAAATTATATATTTGAGTTCTTGTGGTTATGGATAATATTTATCTTTAAAAATTTCCGGAATCCAGGCACGTGGGCCCCTGGGTGAATTTTAGGAATCTTCCAATTTGGGTTGGGTAGTTACTCTAATAGCTAAATTATTAACTTATGAGTGTATATTGATTAATTTATATAATATTTGGTTAGCTTCGGATTGTTCAGCATCAAGTTGAGGCCTTAGAATGAATTTGTGGGCCGAAAAGTGAGCTTTGAGACGGATAAGCCCTCCATAGGTGTTTTAAATCACTATTTGCTTCTAATTGTGGGCTACGCACGCACGAGAGAGTCCGTGATGAGCTACTAATTATGCTTAAGTCCGGGTAGTTTTAGGACCCCACTCTATTTGCTAATTTAAGTGCCTATATTATATTGAAACTTAATAAAGGATTCTTAAAGACCGATTTCACTTACTTTGAATTTTGGCGGGTTACTTTACCGTCAATAGAAATTGTGCTTCCTTGTGTATTAATCTTGCAATAGCTTTTAAATTGGATGTTCATAGATTATTCTCTCTTCTTGTGGAGCGGGATGAACGCCTTGGCAGTATAATAGATGCATCTATGGTTCGTGCCGCTCGACCCTCGGCAGTGTACACATTATTCTGGATTGGGCCGTACGACCTCGGCATAAATCGTGCGTGTTAATGCTTGGAACCTGAATACGCTTGATATTATGCTTATGAATTGAGGGATTTTAATTTATTTATTAGCCCGAATTTTATCTGGAGTTATGTGTTGGTTGAAGATTTTTTGGAATGTACTATCATTTAAAGAATCATTTATTCACTGCTTGCTAATGTGTTATTGTTATTATTCACATATCTCATGCCTATTTAGAATTCCTGTATTTTATTGTTGGTCTATAGTAAGTGTCAATGTCGACCCCACGTACGCAGTTTTATCCTTACCTTGAGAAGGTAGTGTTGCACGAGGCAGTACAATACCACGAAACTTAAAGATTAATATGCTAACATCGTACTGCGTCCTAGGCTAGGAGACAATGTTATAGGCAGGGGGGCCCAACGAATTTTGTAGCCTAAAGCCAAACTTTATGAGGGGCATTAACTTTTTTTAAAAAAATATTTTTTTTTATTTAATGTCTATTTTTTGACCTTTTAAAGATGCAAAGTTATTAATAATTTTCTTATAATCAATTTCTCGTAGTAAGTTTTTTTCAATTGACAATATAGCTAAAATATTTAACCTCTCTTGAGACATTGTTGATCTTAGGTAAGATTTTATCAATTTTAGTTTTGAAAAACTTCTTTCCACTGAAGCAACGTTAACAGGAATTATTAACATTATTCTATAAGCAATAGAGACATTTTGAAAAGAATCAAATCCTTTATTTTATTGAGTATATCAATTAAATTGTTATCTTCTAATTGTACGATTTTTCTTAACACTTTTAATTCAGAAAATAAATTTTAACGATCAATATTAGATTGATCATTATGCTTTAAGGAACATTCAACATTAAGGCAATATTTTTTCAAATTTCCATCATCTAGTGATCTCAGTTTTTTACTGCTAAATAGAAAACTAAAAATATTTTCATATACTTCAAATTGTTAAAATCTATTCTGAAGTGAAAAAATAGCCTTGTCTACTATGTATAAAAAGTAATCAACTCTAAAAGACTCTTCTATTAATTTTGAGATTTCATTATCAACATTCTCATCAAATTGTTTCTTTCTATATATCACATGTTTCTTACGAAATTCGGGTTCGATATTCATTTTAAATGCAATTTCCTTGAAAGAAATTATAATAGTTGCAAATCCTTCTTCTCTATAATTGGTAAAGAAAGAAATAAAATATTTTCACTTCACATAAGTTTTCATTTTAACTTATATATAGTCTATTAGGTATAACAAAAAATGAACCCCACAAACGTGGGATCTAAAACAGTTGCTTTAGGTAAGGGCCGCTCTGGGTACATGACTCCTTTTGAAAGGGGCTATACTGGCAGATAAGCCTCTTATGCTCTTACAAGTAGATCACAACATATCTAAATAATATAAATTCCAGCATCGTTACAGGAAAAAAAGTGTAAACTATCATGTTTGATGCCAAGGAGATTAGTGGACTGAGCATTACCTAATTTAATGAATGGATGCCTTAACATCACCACTTAAAAAGTTCAGACTCAAGATTTAAATTATGCAGGCTAATGTCCTTGATAAAACAAATGGGATTACAACTGCAAACTTTGTTGAAAGCTCCAATGTCTCTCCTCCAACAGCTTGAGACAAACTTTCGACCATTACTCTTTGTATCAATCTTCCTTGCACTTGCTCTGAGGTTTCTCTTTAACAAGAAAAGAGATATCAAACTCCCCCCTAGCCCTCAGAAATTACCCATCATCGGCAACCTTCATCAACTAGGAAATGCTCCTCACAAGTCCCTTCACTGTCTTGCAAAGAAGTTAGGCCCCATTATGTATCTGAAGCTAGGCGAGATACCAACAGTAGTATTGTCATCAGCAAAGATCGCTAAAGAAGTAATCAGAACTCATGATCTTGCTATTGCAAGTCGGCCTGAGATATATTCAGCTAAACACCTATTGTACAACTGCACTGACATTGGCTTTGCACCCTATGGTTCCTACTGGAGGCAGATGCGCAAGATTTGCATACTTGAGCTACTCAGCACAAGGCGAGTCCAATCTTTTCCTATTGTTAGAGAAGAGGAAGTTGCTCGTCTTGTTCATCGGGTTGCAGAATCATATCCTGGAACCACCACTAACTTATGTAAAATGCTAGCTCTGTATGCAAATGATGTTATTTGTCGTGTTGCATTGGGGAAGCTATTCACAGAAGGTGGAGATTATGAACGCCACGGGTTTCATAAATTGCTTGAAGAATTCTAAGAACTTTAGGCGGATTAAGCATCGGTGATTTCTTTCCTTCCATAGAATCAAGTATACACAGATTAACCGGACTGAAATCAAGACTAGAAAACACATCCGGGCGCTTTGACAAGCTTCTTGATGAGATAGTGGAGGACCACATAGATCTGGAAATGTGAAAGATCATAAGGACACTGTCGATGTTTTACTTGAAATACAGCAGAATGCAGATCTTGAAGCACCTATTACAACAGAAAATGTTAAAGGAATCATCTTGGTAAGTAAAACTGGCCGGGATTTCATTGGAAATAAAAGTCCTTCTGTTCCAAGAAGAATGACATTATTTCCTTATTAATCCGTTTCAAAAAGGATGATAACTTTGTAAATTCGGAAAAAATCTGACTTGCACTTCTCATTTAACCGAAATGACAAGCTTTTATACGAATCTTATGACATGTTTAAGACCAAAAGTTTCTAAAGCATAATATATAGTCACTCAAATGTTATGGCATATTTAGGACTACAAGTATCAAAAGTTTTTCTTCTCTTTCTGAGATTTCATGCTCTCTCAAACTATGTCATATAAACTGAAACAGAGGAAGCAAGTATTAGCATTACTTTCATAGTTCATTGTTTAGTGTCTTTAAGTTCAACATCTGTGAAAGGCAAAAACATCAGTAGTAACTTTTCTTGTTGTAATTGCAGAACATGTTTGCTGCAGGAACGGATTCAACATTCATTACATTGGATTGGGCAGTGACAGAGCTGCTGATGAATGCAAAAGCAATGGAAAGAGCACAAGCAGAGGTGAGAAGTGTTGTGGGAAACAGAAGCTTCGTATCAGAAAGCGATCTGCCTCAGTTGAATTACATAAAAGCTGTCATAAAAGAAGTCTTTCGGTTGCATCCTCCAGGTCCATTATTAATTCCAAGAGATTCCACTGAAGAAATCACCGTAGAGGGGTATACTATTCCTCCCAAGACAAGGTTTTTCATCAACGCGTGGGCGATAGGGAGGGATCCAGATACTTGGGCAAATCCTGATGTATTTGGACCAGAGTGATTTATTGACAGCAACATTGATTTCAAAGGGCAAGATTTTGAGCTCATACCTTTCGGGGTAGGTAGAAGAATATGTCCTGGCATTGCATTTGCTAGCGCGAAGATTGAGCTTGCTCTAGCTCAACTTCTTCACAGCTTTGATTGGGAACTTCCCCCCGGTATTGAAGCCAAAGATCTGGACATGACAGAAGCTTTTGGTATCTCAATGCCAAGGATATTTCCTCTTATCCTGATCGCCAAACAACACTTTCCTGGAGCTATAGCTAAAATTGGATATGCGGATATTTAAAATTATGTGCTCCCATGTCAACTTTACGTCCCATTATAACTTTATAAGTGGTTATATCTGTGGAATTAGTCTTTCTATTTCATTTTATATGTAGATGTTCTTCTGGATCTAAAGTTGATTTAGAAAGAGATAAAACTTTGTCTTCTATTTGTAGTGCTAATTTGCTGTTATCGTGTTATCTCTTAAGCCATGGTCTGTTCTAGTTGTTGCATGAGGCTGGTAGTTAGTGGGAAGGGATGGTCTGCCATTTAGAATACGACCTTTATAATTTTATAGTACTCCTTTCAATTTTCCAATTTAGATGACACATTTTGTTTATCGAGAGTCAAACTGCATGAAATTTGACCAACATTTTATAATATAGTCTTGTATATCTAAATTAATTTTAAAATACTAAGTTGAATTAATTTAATTTAGCTTCAAAAGTTTAGTCAAATTGACTGTCGATAAGCAAAATGTGTCATCTAAAGTGAAACAGATAGAATAAGAACTACCCAGGCATACTAAAAATTCTTTCTTAACTAACAATCAAATCGAGGGAATGATTTTTCAAAACTATAAAATCGACACCTACTAGGGCTATTTAGTTAATAATTGCTGAATTGAGGCGGGAAAGTTTTTAAATAGACTAGTGAACTCTAGCCTGTAGTAATGTTTTCTCACTTGTGAGACTTGTATTTACCCTCAATTTTATATTGGAAATATAAAATATTCATATTTTCTTGGCTGAAAATATATGCAGCTCCTTAAATTTGTTTGTATTTTTCATTTAGATACTTGTACTGAATTGTGTTCCAATTGAACACCTGAACATGTTCACAAGTATGTCTATTGAATACTTATTTAACAATTCTACACAAATCAAAGCGTGTGCATGTTACTTGCTATTGACATAGCAAATAAGACCAATAAAAAAAATACATACCAACGAAGAATCGAAAAGTCAAAATTCCAACCAAAAAAAAAAAGAGAAAAAGAAAGAAACATTAACCGGAAAAGAAGATTTCCGGCGAATGTTCGTCTTCTCCAATTTATTAGGCAAAATACATAAACGCACCCTTTAACTTGTCCCGGACGATCAGTTGGACACCTTAACTGAGCTCATTTTCAGATAGACACCTCATTCATTCACAATAGAATGTCTTTTAAACACTCGAGTCCGATAAACCTCATGCGTGAGTTACAATCGCGGATGACGTGTCAAACTGACCAATCATTAAATGACACAAGAATTTTTAAAAATAAATACTCTTATTAAAAAATAGAAATTAAATCTTCTTCTTTCCAACAACCACCGGCTTCACTAAAAGCATCATTGGATCTTGCCGACGGGGCTATCGCGAAACCACCATGAAACAATCTTGAGTCACTCTCTCCAGCCACCATAAAATACTGCTACTACGCTGCTACATCAACGTTTCTCTACCAAACACTCAAATCCAAACACTAATGAAATTCCTTCCTTTCAGCCAAGAACCTTAAGCGTCACACAAGCTCCAATGTATCTCCTCCCTAGTCACCGATCAATATCTCCTTTTATTATCTCAAATTCTTTCGTTGTGCTTTGAAGCGCAACAATGGCGTAAGAAAGAGCCATCCATATGCGAGTGTGTTAATGGATATTTCCTCCATCTTCAATCTTTTGTGGTCTTTTACATAGGCGATTTTCTAATCATTTTTCAGTTTGAAATTCAAGCATTGTGAAATTCTTAAGCACGCTCTTTCTCCTCTCTGTTATTCACCAGCAGCAGAATTTACATGTCCTTCCACTTTTGCTTCAATTAAAGGGAGAAAGAAAGTGGGTGAAAAAGATTGGCAAAATTTTCCCAGTTGAGATCTAACGGTGGAGTCGAAGGTCCTACTCGAGTTGTAATTTTCTTGATTGGTAGTGTAAGAAATGCTAGCTTAAGGTGAGGTTTCTGTGTATTTTTCGTTGGTGTGTAATAATGGTAGTTTAAGTTGGAGGTGGGTGGAAAGATTTGAAAAAAGTAATTTAGGGTGGGTCCACATTGTTTTTTAAGAAAAGAATAGGATAAACCTAATTTTAGGCAGGCAACTCGCGTCTCAAAGAGTGCATTTCACGGATGGGGGCTAACAGGGTCAGATGTTTAGTTGATCTTCTTTTGTGAATGAATAAAGTGTCTAGCTGAAAATGGACTCAATTAAGCTGTCTAATTGATCGTCACGGACAACTTAAAAGGGTCGTTTATGTATTTCGCTAATTTATTATGTCCTATTTGTTTACCCGCAAAACAGTACAGTTAAATTTGTTACGTGGTTTATAGACAAGCGAATTGATTTGATCCAAAAGTGAAAGTAACGATAAAGTGCAAAGAAAGTTCTTTTATTGAGAGAAAAGATAGTAAAATAAAGCTTTTGTATGCAGAAAATTTCATATAGAATATTTCATCTCTCTACAATGGTTGCTGAGCCTGCTATTTATAGCCCTACCTAGGGAAGCAAGATCCTAGGATCAAGCTCATCTTAAATAATAGTAAAAGAGTCATTGATGAACGCGTCATGGTAGGCCATGAATGCAAATATTTTCTGCAACGGTCGCTCATTTAATGTTAATGAATATTACCTCATCGAATGCTATCCGATGGCAAACCCTTGACCTGCTCCTGTCGACTACGCTCCCCTCAGAATTTACCCGATATCAATTACATTCATTGTATCTGATATTGGTTGTTCTATGACTTGACCTTTTCCTATCTTCGGTTTCACGTGTCATGTTATCATTCAACCATCCATTATAAATTAATTTTACCTTTTACAGATAGTTTCCCTACTTTTCAGTGACATATCTTAGTGTTACCGGGAAGTTGGTGAAGATTCCTTTCTTGTCGAGAAAGTTCCTAAACAGTCTCTGATGCTTGAAAGAATGCTCGTCTTCTCACATTTAATACCCCAAATACGTGTTGCCCCACAATTCAACAAATATTTTTATCAGTTTTCGAGGTAATCATGATTATGATTTTTGCCGTCTATAACTTCCTTGCTACTCAACATTTTTACTTCTTCATTTTTACAACTTTCAAAAGCCTTTCTTTCTCTTTTTGCATTTGCTTAGAAATTTTTCCATCTCCTTCAACTTTCTCAGCAAAAGTTTTACTAAACTTTTTTTACCATGGCGTCTTTCACTGCATTCTTCGAAAACACCGGTCTTCTCTTTGGTAGAGGCCTAAAGAAAAACAAGGAGAAGGAGGTCGATGTTGATCTTGAACCTCCCATTGTTTGGCACCATTATATCACATCATCTTAGCATTGCGAATGATTTTCAAGAGAAGGCTTCTTTTGTATCTTTACGGACTTGGACAGCTAGTAAGTACCCCCTCCTCCATTCACCTTTCCAGTAACCCAACTGTTAAGGAGGGCTGCAACTGCCCCAATCTTGAAATCCTTGCCCAGGATACGGTAGAGCGGGTTACCTTCTCCAAGGAAGAGTTTACGTATGTCTATATGTATCCCTTTACCTTGGATCCATTTACCCTAGGGTCAAGTGAAGGGATCGACCCAATAAATTTGGAGTTTTTCCATTGGTATCAGGTATGCTTAGCGCAAGTAGGTCCATCTATATGTGGACAGTGGCCTGACTTCGCCAATTGTGCATAGAGACCGGGGAAATCCTAACCTTTGCGCATATGATGAACCTTTACTCTCCCAAAATTTTCCATGTGGGAGTGATAAACTTTAGCAAGCAGGGTCACCATGCTCTTCTCACCAGCGTAGATGATGACAACGATCATGGGTGGATGGAATGATTCATCATCATTGCTACCAGGGACATCATCCCGGCCACATCTCCAACTTTTCCTGAGTCGTGGAATCACTTTCGTAAGTTTTTGGTTATTCACTTACTTCGTTCGTGAAAAGATTGTTTCCATTGTTACTAATTTTCTTGTTTCTTTTGTTTCATATACCCGATGGGAACCACCATGGGTTCAAGGCCAGGACCAGTGGGTTCAAAAAATTCTGAAAATCACGACTCTAGAATCCCGCTGGTGGAAGAAAATTGCCCCTAAATATGGGTGGAAGGCCAAGCGTCATGGTAAGTCAAGCTCTCCTTTCTTTCACCCTTGCTCAAACATAAGGAATCTTCATGAAAAACCGCTAACACTATTTTTTGGCCCGATACATGACTTCCGAGGGGCTCCGTCGTCTACCCCAAAGTTGACATCTTAGTTGACCCCGAGGAGGCCAGGAGGGTGCTGCAAAATGCCCTTTCCTGAAGCGGAGCTCGCGGACCTTCTACCGATAAGGGTGCCCCTTCTTGGAGTCCCCAACCTAAGAAACCAAAGAGAAGACCCTCCTCCTCGGCTGGGGCTCAAGAGAAGAAAGCAAGGAAAGCACCATCTAAGCCGACCATAGTAGTCCTTATTGATGAAAGGGAAGCCAGTGAGGAAGAGGCCTCCCTTGTAAGGAGAAAAGGATCTTCGTTGGCTCAACCGGGAGAGCTTCAGAACCCGAGCATAGAAGAAACCCGAGCACTTTGGGGTGAGATGGACCTGATAGAGAATGTTGATTCTCTCTTCTGGGCCCCCATTTCTTTTCCGGTACAAGGAGTTCGGACCCTGGGCATCTTCTTCCTTTGACCACTGAGCAAATAATAATCAACACTTCTTCTTCCACCACTGCTTCTTCACCTTCCACACCGATTGGTTCACGCCCATCAACACCCGCTGCTCCTTCACCGCCAGCAACAACTACATCTCCTCCACCCGTACCATCTGAACAAGAAAGGGACACCTCTCCTCATCGGTCTCCTGACAGTGGGAACTTGGGGCATGATTATTCACCCTCTTCCCCAGATCCTAGAGGAAGGAGAAGCGCCACGGTATCAGAGCTTTCACGCCCGTGCTTAACTTTATCGTTGTCTGACATGCCCATAGTACTCCCGGTAGCTTATCGGGCCACTTGTCCTTAGCATGTTCTAACTTCTTTTTAAGGTTCTGGATAATTACCTTGTTGGTTGACTCCGCCTGTCCGTTAGCACTTGGATGGTACGGCGAAGATGTAATCCTCTTGATTTCAAATCTTCCAAAAATTTTGTGACTTTTGAACCTATGAACTGCGGCCCGTTGTCACAGGAAATTTCCTTCGTATTCTAAATCAGCAGATTATGTGGTCCCATATGAAGTCGACCACTTCACGTTCACCAATCTTCTAGTAAGGACCTGCTTCAACCCATGTAGTGAAGTAGTCAGTTAAAACTAAAAGAAATCTTATCTTTCCGAGGCCTGGTGGTAGAGGACCAACTATGTCCATCCCCCATTTCATGAATGGCCATGGGAACAATACCAAATGTAAGAGTTCTACTGGTTGGTGCACCAACTATGCATAGCGTTGACATTTGCATCCTGTTCAATTCGAGGTCAATAGTAACCTGCCCTAATCAACTTTAGAACCAATGAATCTGTATCGGAGTGATTCCCCCAAACTCCTTCGTGGACTTCCCCCATCACGTAATCTGCCTTCGAGGCCCCCTAACACCAAGCCAATGGTCGTTAGTATTATCTTCTGTATAACTTCCCATCTACGAGGCAGAGTTTGCAGTGCCCAGGACGCCTTCGGCTCTTTAGGTAATTTGCCATGCCGAAGGTACTCGACGAACTCATTCCTCCAGTCCCAGACTTAGTTGGTTGATTGACTTTGCAATAACCATCCACATCCAATACCGAAATTGGAATTGAACGGCAGTGCTGAAGTCAGATTCTTTCCTTGGAATGTGTATGATTGAATTCTCAAAATCGTGCAACCAATGCATGAACCTTGTTCAAATACTATCGCACGCGTTCTTCCTTTGTGTCAAAAATCCCATACACTTGGTTTACCACCAGCTGGGAGTCACATTTCACTTCAATGACCTCGGAGCCTAATTCCCGGGCTAGTTCAAGTCCTGCAACCAAAGCCCCATACTCGGTTTCATTGTTAGTTAACGGAACATTTTTAATGACCTGCCTCAGTGTTTCCCCCGAGGGCATGACTAGAACTATTTTGAGGCCGAACGCTTTTACATTATAAGCTCCATCCATAAACAAGGTACAAACTCCCAATGTTGTTTCTGACACTAGCACTGCTTACTTAGAAGCCAAGGGCATTAATCCGGGATTGAAATCGGACACAAAGTTGGCCAAAACTTGTGACTTGATTGCAGTCCTGGGTTTGTATTCAATGTCGAACTCACTAATTTTGATTGTCTATTTATCCATACGGCCTGACAACTCAGGCGTGTGAAGGACATTCCTTAAGGAAAAGGTTGTTACAACGGCTATCGGATGACATTGAAAATAAGGCCTAAGCTTTCGAGAGGCAACTACGAGAGCTAAGGTCAGCTTTTCGAGGTTTGGGTAAAGGGTTTCTGCTCCCGACAATGTCTTACTAACATAATAAACGGGAAATTGCGTACCTTCTTCTTCTCGGACAAGAATGACACTTACCGCTACTTCCAAGACCGCTAGATATATTAACAAATGCTCGCCTTCCCCCCCTTTTGATAGTAACGGGGGGTTGGATAGGTACCATTTTAGGTCTTTCAATGCATGTTGGCATTTCGAAGTCCATTCAAAATCATTCTCTTTTTTAGAAGCAAAAAGAAGTGGTGAAACTTTTTCGAGGATCTTAAGATGAACCTGCTCAGAGACGCCAACCTCTCGGTCAGCCTCTGTACTTCCTTCACTTTTGACAATTGGTCCAGAATGTACTCGATAGCTTTGATTTTATCAGGATTTACCTCAATCCCTCGTTACGAGACCAAGAACCCCAAGAACTTACAGAAGCCAACCCCGAACGCACATTTTTTCAGGTTTGAGTTTTATGTTATGCTTCCTCAAGATGTCGAAAGTCTCTTGAAGGTGTTCCAAATGATCTCCTGCATTCAAAGACTTGAATAACATATCATCAATGTATACCTCCATTGTTTTCCCTATCTGATTTTCAAATATTTTGTTAACGAGCCTCTAATAAGTGGCTCCAGCATTCTTAAGCACAAAAGGCATCACATTGTAGCAATATGTGCCAAAGTTAGTTATAAAAGAAGTTTTTTCTTGATCCTCCCGGTTTATCTTGATTTGATTGTGTCCGGAGTAAGCATCAAGAAAACTCATTAACTCGTGTCCGGCTGTAGCATCAATCATTTGATCAATGTTTGGCACGGAAATAAGTCCTTAGGGCACGCCTTATTTAAATCCCTGTAATCTACGCACATCCTAAACTTGTTATTCTTTTTCGGAAGTACAACTACATTGGCTAACCATTCTGGATATTTTACCTTCTGGAGATATTGAGTAGTCGGGTTACCTCTTCTTTAAAAAACTTGTTCCTCACCTCGGCTATCGGACACTTCTTCTACCTTACCGCTGAGAAGTTTGGGTCTAGACTCAATTTGTGAACGGCCACCTCTAGTGGGATATCTGTCATATCCGAATACGACCACGCAAAGCAATCTGCGTTAGCTTTAAGAAAATTTATAAATTCTAACCTGAGTTTGGGATTGAGTCATGTTCCGAAGTGAAACTTCCTTTCCAAAAATTCATCGAACAGGGCCATTTGCTCAAGTTCTTTCACGGTTGACTTGGTCGCATTCGTCTTCTCTGAAACCTGAAAATATCTCGGCACCTGGTGGGATTCCGATGATTCCTCGCCTTTATTGTCTCCATTCAGGAAGGGAGAAGACATCGGTTCATGTAATTGCTATTTGTTGACTCTTTCTCCTTGCTTCTAGAAATAATTATCGCATTCATCTCTCTTGCCGCCGGTTGGTCTCCTCTTATTTGCTTGCTTCCTTTCGGTGTTGGAAATTTTAATAACTGGTGATATGTTGAAGGTACGGCCTCCATCTCGTGTATCCACGGCCTCTCGAGGATTACATTGTAACCCATATCACCATCTACCACTTTGAATAAAATGGTCTTGGTTACTCCTTCAGCATTCGTGTGTAGTAAAATCTCCCCTCGAGTTGTTACACTTGTCAGGTTGAATCCAACTAAGAGTTTTGACACCGGAATGATGCTCTCGGTTAATTTTTCTTGCTCCAAAACTCTCCATTCTATTGGCTGAGCTTCCTGGGTCAACCAAAACACATTTAGTTTTGAAATCTAAAACATTGAGAGAGATTACCAAAGCGTCATTGTGTGACAGAAGAAGTACGTCAGCGCCTTCCTCCGTGAAGGTGATGTCATCTTCAACGACTTCCCGAAGTCTCTTATAGTGAGTCACCCATATCTTCGTTTTCTTTGCTGCTAAAAAGGTTACGCCGTTGACTTCATTTCCTACGGAAATTATGTTGATAGTCAGCCGAGGAGCGCCTTCTTCTACCTTCGAAGGTTCTTCATTGTCCTGTCTTTGGCCGTAATTGTTCTTGGTTTGGTTGCTTAAAAATTCACTAATATGACCATTATTCAACAATGTCACCACCTCTTCACGAAGATGTTGGAAGTCCCTAGTTCTATGGTCGTGAGTCCCATGGTATTCACACCATAAACCAGGATCCCTCTGGCTAGGATCGGATTGGATTGACTTCGGGAGCCGTGCTTATTTGATATTTCTCATTATCGATACTACTTCTGCTAAGCCAATTTTAAAGTTGTAATCTGATAACCTAGGATATGTAGAGTCTTGGGCCCCTGTGTCACGACCCGAAATAATGTGACCAGCACCCGGCACACTATCTAACCTGGGAGAACCAAACCGTACAAGAATGCCCATTTATATACAAAATAAATACATGCGGAAGCCTTTTTGAAAACACAATCATTTTAAATAATAAGCCATACATGAATCAAAATCTTTAAATCTATTATTTTTCAATAATTGAAAAATACAAAAGACCTTCATGCATGCTATATGAATAACTCTCGATTACAACTCCAATAGAATAGCACTTGTCTATGGAATCTCTAAAACACAAGGATAAAATAAATACTTGGGAAAAACCCACCAAAAGTAAGTAAGATCAACATGAAGGCTACCACGGGATAGAAGTGGTGCCTTGGTATATGCCTCGGAAAGAAAGTCATCCTAGCCTCATCCACTCATCAGGTACCACGTCTCATCCTAAAAACATGTAAAATAAGCGGGACCCTGGAGAGGGGCCCCTAAGGGTTGAGTACACTATGACGGTACTCAATAAGTGTCATAGACTCTCTTTAACTCAAGTTCCTGGACAAGGCTTTACAAAATAATGCAACCAACATTTGATATAGAATGATAACAATTATATCAATTCATGCTCTTTGTCATTTTAAATGAAAAGACTAGAATAATGTAAATCAAAATACAAAATTCTAAAATATTTATATCAATCTGTGATTCTAATAAGAATCATGCAAAACTATTTCAACTTCATTAAGTAATTGAAACCACTTTTGGCTCCTTAGGCCTAAACATAGCAAAATTATATTTTACCGTTTTACTGGGAGCACTATATCGACACTAACATAATAAATACTACTAGGTGATCGACCTAGCAATAAGTATTTAACCTTACTTGTCTGGGCGGCTTCCCGAAGTGTCGTACGAGTCGACTTAACCTCATTACTTTAAGTAATGATCATTTGCCCTCACAATAGGGGACTTTATCCCACAAACCTTGGATTAACCTTGGAATGTGTCCCTACACCAGCACGTGTAGTTCCAAGATAACGAACTCAACATTCGAACTAATCTCAGTGGTCTCCACAAGTAACTCCCAAAATATTTGATATTTCAAAATAGATTCGCAGCATATAGTCTCAAAGTATCTATTTTATCAACCATGATGTTATAGTCAATCCAAATTGTTTGAACAAAATCAAAATGAAATCTTTTCTCATTTTATATTAAGAAATTAGCAAAAAAGATTCTAATCCTTAAAGATATAACAAGTGGTACTTCGAAACATAAAGATTTTAGAAATATTATATTTCTCATTTTATAAAATAAAGGTAACAATAGAACTCAAATGTATAATCCCTTTATCATCAACATAAGTTCTTTTATAAAACTTATAATGTTAGTCTCAAGTGTCATCTTTAAAATAAGATTTTTTTGAAAATAATATGATACTTCATATGCAATACAATATTTAAGTACATGGATATATCCACACCTGCTTGTCCCCACAACTACGGACACACATATATAAAAACTCATATCTTAACCCAGATCATGCTCTTAGATAAAGTCCCTCGAGAAAAGTAAGTTTAATCAACTTACCTCCATTCCAAGCTTCAAATTGATTAAATGCTTATACATTTCCAAACAAGCTAATATCTACATAATAAACTCATATACATCAACGTCGCATTACGGCAATACAACCTAAGTCAACTAAGTGTCCGACACTTAGGTCCAACTTCACAAGTCTAATAAAAATTCATATCCTCATCATATACGTCGAAACTTGAATTGTTAACTTTAATCCTATTATTTTGAGGTCAACAACAATATTCAATAGAGAATTGCTCACAAGCTTATAAAGAATAGTATTTAACTCATTTTCATCAAATCAACACTATTCTTCGTCTTCTTCGCTTAGCTCAACAATAGTGAAGAATTATATATTTTAGATCTTGTTAAATCCATGTAATACTTTAGTATCTCTAACTAAAGAACCAGCAAACAATTCAACAAAATTCACAATTTTATTATTCACCATCTTCCTCTTTCAAGAGCCCTAACTCACAATATACATTTTCAAGACTCACGTAATACTCCAAACAAATAGCATTTCCTAAACCACAATCTCATCCACATACATAATCCATAACTGTATGCAAGTATAGAGTAGAGAAATTACCTCTTGAGGTCATAATCCAAACTAGCGTTCACTTGGTGGTCTTGAAGATATGGACCGATTCCTATGGATTTCAATCCATGTAAATGTTAATACTAGCCTTAACAAATGTTAATCCATCATAAAAAATATCATAAAACTCAACTTTGAAGTGTATTTGGGTTGGGGATGCTCCACCTTCTCTCTAGAACCCCAAAACTTAGCCAAAAATATCAACTCTTTTCTTTCCCTGAACTCTCCCTATTTTATAGCACATGGGTCTGCGTGGGTGGCTGCATGGGCCACGCATCCTGACCACACAGCCTGCGTGGGCCACGTAACCTGGCTTGAGCCCTTTCTTCTCCTCTTCCTCCCTTCTTCTGGAATGGGCCACGTTGCATGCATGGGCCACGCAGGGCTTCATTTATTTTTCTAATCTTCTTTATTCAATTTTCCAAAGTTATTTCCTTAGACACTTAACTTTGAGACCTCTTACCCTCATGACCTTCATGTCCAAGTAGTGGTGATCCGGATACCCTTTTGTGGGCCGCACATACTTTTAGGCCTCACTAAATATTCTCTGACGCTCGAATTAGGCTTAATCTTGTTAGAAAAATTTCTGGGGCTTTACAATCTCCCCCACTTTGAAACAGTCGTCCTCGAATGTCAAGCTGAAGCTGTAATCAACTTCAAATATCCAATCATAACCCTTCTAGACCTTTGCACCAAATGACCTCTTATTACTCATCCCTTTTGACTAACTCTCCAAATTCTCAAAATTCGACGGACACTCCTTTATAAATAGGTCCATCCGAAAATATCCACCTGTCAGCAACCACACGTATACAGTATACATAAAGAACGGCAGCCCCATACGGCTCGCATTTAATACAATGCAACTCTATATACCTACAAAAGTTTAATACACTACCAAACATAAGTGATTAGAATGCAAGTCTCGAAAGGAAATATATGGCACATTAGTACATTATTCAAGCCTAAGCTCCATTTTCTTGAAATAAATAATGATATCTTTTCTTCATGTCATCTTGCGCTTCTCGTGTTGCTTCTTCAACATCTTGACTTCGCCATAACACCTTAACCGATGCCATCTCTTTTGTCCTCAACCTCCGGACTTGTCTATCAAGTATAGCAATAGAAATCTCCTCATATGTTAGTAATTCATTTATCTCAATGGTTCGTGGTAAAATGACATGTGAGTGATCTCTTAAATACTCCCAGCATTACAATAATAAGATATACACCATGAGACAGGTCTAGCCGCCATAGGCGATACGTGAATCAACTACATCAATAATGTACTGAATCTCAACTCAAGCAAGATAAATAATTTGCTCGCTCGCTTCACAAAATAAGCACGATACACATCGAACTAAAAGAATTTTCTAAGAAACATTCATACTTGCAGCCATGAACAAGTGAGGGCATTGGATTTTCACATCCCTCGTCGGCCCTCCAAGTGGGCGTCTCGACATAATGATTACGCCATAATACTTTCACTGAATATATGACTATAGTTCTCAACCCATAGACTTTCATCACATGAGTTCCAACCGATCCTTCCTCGTAAATTAAACCATAACTATCAACATCTAAACATGCTACCAAGAATAGAAAATAGTATTACCTCTAAGGTTGTCTCATTCACCATATGAATCACATGTGCCTCATAGTCGATACACTCTCGTAGTTAAGAAATTATAAGATCAAATCCGCTAAAGGTAATTCTGGTAGCAAAGTAAACTCACGTTCTAACATCCGCTCTTTTTAGGAACCTCATGCAACCTCGAAGAGCATGTGCTTCCATCTGGGCCTTGCAACACCTTTCATTAACAATTCCCTTTTATGAATACCATATCATATTTCTTAAACCCATATTGTTTGTGGAGTCCGTCCAAATAAATTTATTTTCGTTCCTACATCTCTTGTAGTTCTTTTATAACTAAAGTTTCACCGTAAGGCTTAAAGTAACATTACATAATTCGTCCTCCATTTTGAAACATTTGACTAAATTCAGACTTAGGAGTTTCCTTTATGGATTAGAATCCCATTAACTAACTTTCTCGCGGTAAAGATTTTAAATCATGCAACTCCTCTATTTGGATCTTATTCATGATGTCATTCATCCATTCGAAACTCTAGTGGCTTAAGGTCATCTGCATCCATTTATAACATTACTTTATTCCTTCGGAAGTCAAGCACGACATTTTTTTACCTTGTTCGCCAATAACATATAGTTTATATCCTCACCTTTATGGCGGTCGTAGCCAGAATTCCTTTAATCCCCAACTTGTTAATCATCATAGCTAATATGCCCTCTCTATGGAAAATATTCATTCCCCACTATTATTATGTTTGTGACATACACCGACTATCGGTTTCTGAACGTCAACATCCGTGGTTCCATTCGTTAAAGAATTCTTATCATTATAATCTCACCACTACCTGTAGGCCTTCGATACTTGGTCTTCAACATGACCCCCATGGTATTTCCATCTCTTAAGGATTATCATTCTGTTCTGACATATTAAATTCACTTGGGAATCATGTGTTAACTTACATAGCCCACTTCCTGTTTAGGAATACACTCAAAAAGATATTTCTCTATTTCCTCCAATTGTAAGGCCTCGTAAAATTTTACCTAAAACTCGGTCGTGGTGCCGAAGTAGGCTTATGTGTTGACGTGGTTCGGAGTTTTTAAGTTGAACAGTGCGTCGGGGAGTTGAAGAAAAATTTTGGAAATACTATCACGATCCGGAATTCCCACCCTCGGGAGCCGTGATGGCGCCTACTAGTGAAAGCTAGGCAAGCCAATTAACCGAATCATTAACTACTATTCCACTCAAAATCAAAGCAACTTAAAATCAACAGTTAATAACATTATAAATAAATGAGCAGAACGTATAAAATTTCAGGCCTTTAAACATCGCCAATACAATCTCCTTAACAACTACCCAAGATTTAGTGTCACAGTTTCACAGACTGTCTAAGATTTACTACAAGAAAGGGTCTGAAAGAAATAACAAAATACTGTTGCTGGGACTACAAAAAAAAAAGAAACAGATAAAATAGAAAGCGGGAGACTCCAAGGTCCGCAGACGCCTACAGGACTACCTTGGGTCACCTGATAATCAGAAGCTGGAAGCTCCTTACAGTCCAAAACCTGCGGTACTGGGATCTGCACACAAAAAAGTGCAAAGTGTAGTATCAGCACAACCGACCCCATGTGCTGGTAAGTGCCTGGCCTAACCCCGGCGAGGTAGTGACGAGGCTAGGACCAGACTCCAGAAAACCTGTGCAGTTATATATACATATATATATATATATATCTATCCAAAGCAGAAAGATAGAAGCAAATAAACAATCAACTATGGGGAAGGAAAACATGTTGCGAGGTAACAAATAAAACAAATCATCAAAGAAATATAAGGAAAAACTACAATTAATTTCTAACACAAGTAAAAGAGATACAGACAATTTTCACTTTCAGTTTCCATCTTGTTGCAGGCGTGCAACTCGACCTCATTATCTTGTTGCAGGCGTGCAACTCGACCCCATTTCCTTATTTTTTCCTGTGGTAGGCGTACCACCCGCTCCCATTTCATTATCTTGTTGCAGGCGTGCAACCCGGCCCCTTTTCATTTCATTTCTGTGGTAGGCGTACCACCCGACCCCTTTTCATTTCATTTCTGTGGTAGGCGTACCACCCGACCCCTTTTCAATATATATATATATATATATATCCTATTGCAGGCGTGCAACTCGACCCCATTTCCTTATAATCTTGTTGCAGGCGTGCAACTCGACCCCATTTCCTTATTTTTCCTGTGGTAGGCGTACCACCCGCTCCCATTTCATTATCTTATTGCAGGCGTGCAACCCGACCCCTTTTCATTTCATTTATGTGGTAGGCGTACCACCCGACCCCTTTTCACTTCATTATATCCTGTTGCAGGCGTGCAACTCGACCCCATTTCCTTATATCCTGTTGCAGGCGTGCAACTCGACCCCATTTCCTTATATCTTGTTGCAGGCGTGCAACTCGACCCCATTTCCTTATATTTTGTGGTAGGCATACCACCCGCTCCCATTTCATTATTCATCACACAAATCACAAGAATTTCAGTAAGGAAACAAAACAATATCATAATTTCTCAACAAGAGAGCAATAACATCAAACAATCATCCATATACGACCCACGGTCATGCTTGACACCAACGTAGAGGTACTCGTCACCATGCCTATACGTCGTACTTAAAGTAATAATTTAACAAATAGAACACGAATTCTAATCCCTCAAGCTAAGGTTAGAACGGATACTTACCTCGCTTTGCAACTGAATTCAAGGTTCCAACAAACCTTTTGCCTTGAAACTTTGTGTCCGAAGGCTTCAAATGTAGTCACAAATAATTTAATACACTCAATACACATAGTAGAAACTAATTCCATATGAATTTACCAATTTTCCGAATTAAAATTCGAAATTTAACTCAAAATTGCCAGCGGGGCCAACTTCTCGTAATCGTACAAAACCCACAATATGTGATATCCCATTCCGATACGAGTTCAACTATACAAAAATTATTGAATTCCGACATCGGATTGATCTCCAAATCTTAATTCTAAACTTAAGGGTTTTCCACAATTTTTCCAACCTAAATCACCAATTAATTGCTAAAAATAGTGATAAACTGAGGTAATTCCTCCGAAATTGAGTTAGGAACACTTACCCCGATGTTTCCCTTGAAATCCCTCCAAGAATTTCTTCAAGACTTGCTTTAATCCAAGCTCTCTAGCTCCCAATGTGTTTAGAATGGTCAAATCCCCTTCTTTAAGAATCTACACAAGATAATCTCCTTTGGATATGGTTTTCAAGTTGGTTTGTTGTGATTCTAGGGTGTTTGGAGGTGTTCCTCTTCGTGGGTAACAAAAATGGGTCTTGTAGAACAAAATGGGCACTGAGTTCTACTTAAAAAGTGTCAAAAATCGAGTTAAAACACCCTTGTCAGGCCATATTTGCGATCCGCAAACCTGTCGCATAACAGGTTTNATGCAACTCGACCCTATTTCCTTACATTTTTTGATAGGCGTACCACCCGCTCCCATTTCAATAGTCATCACACAAATCACAGGAATTTCAGTAAGGAAACAAAACAATATCATAATTTCTGAACACGAGAACAATAACATCAAAACAATCATCCATATACGACCCACGATCATGCTTGACACCAACGTACAGGTACTCGTCACCATGCCTATATGTCGTACTTAAAGTAACAATTTAACGAATAGAACACGACTTCTAATCCCTCAAGCTAAGGTTAGAACGGACACTTACCTCGCTTTGCAACTGAATTCAAGGTTCCAACAAACCTTTGCCTTGAAACTTTGTGTCTGAAGGCTTCAAATCAAGTCACAAATAATTTAATACACTCAATACACATAGTAGAAACTAATTCCATATGAATTTACAAATTTTTCGGATTAAAATCCGAAATTTAACTCAAAATTTCCAGTGGGGCCCACTTCTCGTAATCGTACAAAACCCACAAAATGTGATAACCCATTCCGATACGAGTTCAACCATACTAAAATTTATTGAAATTCCGACATCGGATCGATCTCCAAATCTTAAATCTAAACTTAAGGGTTTTCCACAATTTTCCCAACCTAAATCACCAATTAATTGCTAAAAATAGTGATAAACTGAGGTAATTCCTCCAAAATTAAGTTAGGAGCACTTACCCCGATGTTTCCCTTGAAATCCCTTCAAGAATTTCTTCAAGACTTGCTTTAATCCAAGCTCTCTAGCTCCAAATGTGTTTAGAATGGTCAAATCCCCTTCTTTAAGAATCTACACAAGATAATCTCCTTTGGATATGGTTTTGAAGTTGGTTTTTTGTGATTCTAGGGTGTTTGGAGGTGTTCCTCTTCGTGGGTAACGAAAATGGGTCTTGTAGAACAAAATGGGCACTGAGTTCTACTTAAAAAGTATCAAAAATCGCGTTAAAACACCCCTATCAGGCGAAAAATGCGAGTCGCAAACCTGTCGCATAACAGGTTTGCGGTTCGCATTTTTGGTTGCAGAGATCGCAAACCTCGCCCCATGTTCTGCCTCAGTTTGCGGTTTCTATGGCAATTTTGCGGTTCGCATGTCGAATTTGCGGTCAATTTGCGATCGCAAATTTGACATGTCTGCAGATTTTTTCCTTGACACGAAAATAGGCATAACTTTCTCATACGATGTCCGAATTGGACGATTCTTTTTGCTATGACTCCGAAATTTTGATGCGGATCTAATGCTTCAATTAAAACTGAATTTGGAGAACATTTTCATAATATTATACCACTTATTCTTGAAGAGACGACATCGACACATTCTTGAAATGCCAAAGTTAAACTCCATCAACCATCCAAAGTCCATTCGAGGCCCTCCGGAAACTCAACTAAACATGCCAACATATCCCATAACATCATTCAAACTTGTTCCAACCATCGGAACGCTCAAGACAACCTCTCAACACCAGATTCGCGTTGGATTCAAGCTTAAGGATTTCAAAATCTTGTAAATCGCTCTTTTAATCGAAACCCAACCAAACCACGTCCGAATGGCCTGAAATTTACACACAAGTCATAAATCACATATCGAAGCTATAGCAACTTTCGGAATTCCATTCTGACCCTCGGATCAGAATCTCGCCTATCAACCGGAAATCACCAAAATTCTAACTTCACCAATTCAAGCCTAATTCTACTTGGGACCTCCGAAACAAATTTCAATTTCACTCCTAAGTCATAAATAATCTCCCAAAACTAATCGAATCATCGGAATTCACATCCGAGCCTCCTAACTCATAGGTCAACATCGGGTTGACTTTTCCGATTTAACCCTTCTTGAAAGAAACTAAATGTCTCATTTCTTACCAATTTCACTCCGTACTCAACCACTCAACTTGATTACATAAAACACAAATAACAAAATATAATGAGATAGAAAATGGGGAAGACGGAGTGGTAACCCACGAGACGACTGGCCGGATCGTCACAGACAAAATATAATCGAACAGATATCACAAAAATCATATGCGTCTATGAAAAGTAATACAAGTCAATCCTTATATGAATATTCTCAACCAGATGAGCAAATTGATCCTGATAAAATGTTAGAAGAAGCTGAAAAATTAATTCAGCAAGA
>MCJB01049522.1:3640-39883 GCA_002018475.1 Nicotiana obtusifolia | reverse complement strand
TATATATATATCTTTTCAATATATATATATATATATATATCCTATTGCAGGCGTGCAACTCGATCCTATTTCCTTACATTTTGTGGTAGGCGTACCACCCGCTCCCATTTCAATAGTCATCACACAAATCACAAGAATTTCAGAAAGGAAACAAAACAATATCATAATTTCTCAACAAGAGAACAATAACATCAAAACAATCATCCATATACGACCCACGGTCATGCTTGACACCAACGTAGAGGTACTCGTCACCATGCCTATACGTCGTACTTAAACTAATAATTTAACGAATAGAACACGACTTCTAATCCCTCAAGCTAAGGTTAGAACGGACACTTACCTCGCTTTGCAACTGAATTCAAGGTTCCAACAAACCTTTGCCTTGAAACTTTGTTTCCGAAGACTTCAAATCTAGTCACAAATAATTTAATACACTCAATACACATAGTAGAAAATAATTCCATATGAATTTACAAATTTTTCAGATTAAAATCCGAAATTTAACTCAAAATTGCTAGTGGGGCCCACTTCTCGTAATCGTACAAAACCCACAAAATGTGATAACCCATTCCGATACGAGTTCAACCATACTAAAATTATTGAATTCCGACATCGGATCGATCTCCAAATCTTAAATCTAAACTTAAGGGTTTTTCACAATTTTCCCAACTTAAATCACCAATTAATTGCTAAAAATAGTGATATAAACTGAGGTAATTCCTCCAAAATTGAGTTAGGAGCACTTACCCCGATGTTTCCATTGAAATCCCTTCAAGAACTTCTTCAAGACTTGCTTTAATCCAAGCTCTCTAGCTCCAAATGTGTTTAGAATGGTCAAATCCCCTTCTTTAAGAATCTACACAAGATAATCTCCTTTGGATATGGTTTTGAAGTTAGTTTGTTGTGATTCTAGGGTGTTTGGAGGTGTTCCTCTTCGTGGGTAACGAAAATGGGTCTTGTAGAACAAAATGGGCACTGAGTTCTACTTTAAAAAGTATCAAAAATCGCGTTAAAACACCCCTATCAGGCGAAAAATGCGAGTCGCAAACCTGTCGCATAACAGGTTTGCGGTTCGCATTTTTGGTTGCAGAGATCGCGAACCTCGCCCCATGTTCTGCCTTAGTTTGCGGTTTCTATGTCAATTTCGCGGTTCGCATGTCGAATTTGCGGTCAATTTGCGATCGCAAATTTGACATGTCTGCAGATTTTTTCCCTGACACGAAAATAGGCATAACTTTCTCATACGATGTCCGAATTGGACGATTCTTTTTGCTATGACTCCGAAATTTCGATACGGATCTAATGCTTCAATTAAAACTGAATTTGGAGCCTATTTGCATAATATTATACCACTTATTCTTGAAAAGACGACATCGACACATTCTTGAAATGCCAAAGTTAAACTCCATCAACCATCCAAAGTCCATTCGAGGCCCTCCGAAAACTCAACCAAACATGCCAACATATCCCATAACATTATTCAAACTTGTTCCAACCATCGAAACGCTCAAAACAACCTCTCAACACCAAATTCGCGTTAGATTCAAGCCTAAGGATTTCAAAATCTTTTAAATCGCTCTTTTAATCTAAACCCAACCAAACCACGTCCGAATGACCTGAAATTTTACACACAAGTCATAAATCACATATCGAAGCTACAGAAACTTTTCGGAATTCCATTCCGACCCTCGGATCAAAATCTCGCCAATCAACCGGAAATCGCCAAAATTCTAACTTCACCAATTCAAGCCTAATTCTACTCGGGACCTCCGAAACAAATTCCGATTTCACTCCTAAGTCATAAATCATCTCCCGAAACTAATCGAATCATCGGAATTCACATCCGAGCCTCCTAACTCATAGGTCAACATCGAGTTGACTTTTTCGATTTAACCCTTCTTGAAAGAAACTAAATGTCTCATTTCTTACCAATTTCACTCCGTACTCAACTACTCAACTTGATTACATAAAACATAGATAACGAAACATAATGAGACAGAAAATGGGAAAGACGGAGTGGTAACCCACGAGACGACTGGCCGGATCGTCACAAATATAGGGCGTTTGCGGTCGCATAACTAATCTGCGAACCGCATATCTATCACAGATTCAGGAAAAAATTTGGGAAAATTTTTTGGATCATTATGCGGTCCATTATGCGGCCGCATAATAATTTTGCGGGTTATGCAGATCCAGCACAAAAAGAAATCCGAAGAAAAGTTCTGCGGGCATTATGAAACCGCAGAATAGGTTTGCAGACCATAGACCAGTCGCAAAGAGGAAGGGGTGCTCAATTACAGAGGGCCATTATGCGGTCCATTTTGCGGACCGCAGAACCGTTATGCAGTCGCATATACGACCATAGATCTGCATCGAGGCTTCATTTTTTTTAATTTTTGAACCCGACCCCGTTCTAATAAAACAGTCTTAGGGGTCATTTTAGAAGGTTAAAACTTATCGTTTTAGAGAGAGGGAGTGCCATAGAGTGAGAGGGAAAGTTCCTAATCTTATCATTCATCAATTCTTGCTCAAAGTTGAAGAACTTACAAGAATAATTCACTAGGCCTTCATCCTAGAGGTAAGATTCCATTCCCTAGCCCTGAATTTTGTGATTTTAACTGAAAATAAGTAATAGGCCAAGCAATTCTTGGGTGTTGGAGTTGTTTATTTTACATGCATGTACCATCAAGGATAGTGGGAAGATTGTTGAGCTCATTTGGGTAAACATTGGGTAGTGGTATGAAAGAATCCACCATAGGAGGACCTTGAAACCTTAATGCATAACTAGTGTTTGATAAAATGATCAAGTGAGCTGGAACTATGAACTCCTTCCTAATTTGTGTTCAATTTTGCTATATCTCTAAATAGACCGAAGTGGCTAAGATTTGTGGAACATTGTAGTAATTTAAAAAGCTCGAGGCAAGGTATGTTGGCTAAACTTCTCTCTTAGAATTGAAATTCCCACGATGTTCTTGTAAGTCCCGAGTTGTCCATTATGAATTGATTTTTCTGAATAAGTTTGGTGTCGGAAGATGTATGTATATATATATATATACACATACATCTTCCGACACCAAACTTGTTCAGAAAATATATATATATATATATATATATATATATATGAATATGTTCAAAATGTGTCCCAGAATATTCTTATCATATTACATTATTCTTCGGGAGCGTGTTCAAAGTATGAGAATGTATTAAAATGTTGTGACTTCAAGTCAAGCCCAAATGGAAGTGATCACATCAAATTGTGTAAGAAATCACATGAGCCTAAGACCCTAAATTACGCAAATGTGTGCTTAAAGTCTTGAATAGAAATGTTTGTTATTGATAATCTGTGGTAATGTTTGAAAGTGGAATAGTGAGCATGAATCATGAAGTACGGCCAACGTGCCAAGAATGATATTGTGTTATGGCCAATGGTGCCAATAAAATGAACGACATGTAAAAGAATATCAATTAAGTGGTAAATCTTTTTTATAACAAATGCCTTGGGAGTATCGTTTAGCCACTCAGGAAAGGTAGGTCGGAACAACCTAACTCCAAAACTACACGTGCCGGTGTAGTAGTGATTAAGGGGTAAATCCCCATGTTAATGTGATGAGATTGTTTCCCTTTATATGGGATGAGATTGGTGAGTTGAGATGTTTCCCCTTAAATGGGATGAGATTATTGCTAGCGAGATGTGATGTGATATCGACCCACATGGCATTGTGGTGAGACAGCTTAGCCGGTCGGGCTGAGAACGGACGCCATACCGTGCACATGGTGGTATTGTGAGTGTATGTCTCGAGGTGAGATGGCTTAGCCGGTCGGTCTGAGATCGGACTTCGTGCTAAAATATGGTGGTGTATCGGTGCTAAAGATCTCCTATTGATTTCATGTTTTATTTTCTGTTTACTGTTACTTGTTCTATTGATAGGGTGTTTACTTTTACATACTAGTACTATTCTATATGTACTGTTACGCGGTGTCTCAAGCCTTCCTAAGATTCTTGGAAAGGCGACGTAAGGCTAAGCAATTGATGTCAGTGCGATTGCTGTCTATCAACTGAGGTCCTCTCTGTACGCTAGACTAGATTGTCAGTGCCGTAGGGGAAAACCAATGTCATGAAAAACTGAGAGAGCAGAAGAGAGAATTGAGAATGAAAGAAAGCTTGATTGCATTAATGAAAGCTATTACAGAAAAGCAACACAGTGTCGAGGGGGAGAGACACCAGTACAGAGAATTGTTTGCTTGCTAGAAAGTTTGATTGCTTGATCCCCCCAATAATGCTTAAAAAAATAAACCAAAGTAACATGACTTAACCTAAATAAGCTGTAGAAGCACACTAAAAAAAAATGAAGTAAAACTACTCTATATTTACAATAAAAAGGACTTAGTCTTCTACAAGGTAGAAATAAGTCCATTTGCACCAACTTTGTCTTTAGCATTAGGGTCTGTGCGCGGGGCATTGTATGCGTGTGCAACGTTGTATGCGCGCGCGGCGTTGTTGGCATATGCCTGTGGCTGGGTGGCAATGGCTATCGGTGGGGTGACAGAGACACATGCGCGCTTATCACTTGGAGCTGCCGAGACCACGGGGCCGATCGTGGCGCTTGGCGTTGGGAGGCTTGCTAGGACACCAGGGAGCGTGTCCAAGGGATCATGGGGCATGGCTGGAAAGCCGTTCATGACAGTACTAACGTCCAGTTTTCTAGGGGCGCTGTATCTTTAATGGATGCAGGTGGTTCCATAGCAGGTGGTATTGATTAGTGATAGCAGCACATCCTCTCCTCAGCTGTCTTGGTGAGCCCCACTTCATTTCGGGGTCCTTTATCTCTTATCCTTTATACATAACGTTTTGAGGTATAGCCGGGGTCTAGTTGCCGGCACTGTCATAGCACTCTTTTGTTCCTTGTAGAGGCTCCATAGATATAGAGGGGGTTGTATCTATTTTTGGAAAGGTTAAAACTAAAAATGTTATAATCGTATTATCTGTTCCACTTTAACTATGATTGTACTATGTACTGATTTGGAGACGTGTTAATGACGTAACTAATAGAAATGAACTAGTGTTATTCACATGACCTCTTACTGTCTAAATTAACGAAATGTATTCCTCTCCTTATTCATGAGTGAGTTTGGTAGAAGGTATCATAAAGGCTTGCTTGACCGAGGTACGTCAGTTGAGCATCGCTCGCTCCCCAAGGTCGGGGCGTGACACCAACTAATTTTGCGTAATAACATTTTCATGTTTATTCTTTTTTAAAAAAAACTGGTATTCAAGTACTCAAATCGATTCATACCCAACCCAAATTTTTAGGACTCATCTAATCTATTTGTCCATTCATTAATAACTTAACTGAACAATGACAACCTATCTCTTTAACTTCTACGGAAAAATACTATACCTCTTTCACTTACAATAAGCTTGTAGCCCTGGTGCAACCTCCTTTATTGCTCTTATATTTTGCCTACTCTTGGAAGATATTTGATAAATTTAACTTGTCTTTTCCCTTCCTGCTAGGTAATATCTCTCATTCTTTCACCCAGCACCGCAGGGTGAAATTACATGCCCGACTCTCCCCCCACTTAAGAGTGAGCCCATTCTCAAGCTTTTACTCTTCTTCCATAGGCTTTACGAAGTCTTTATACCACAAGTACACTTGCCCGGTGCACTTACGTGTCTATCCTAATGTTAAGGGTCATTTATTTTCCAATCAGGAATCTCTTCTCATAGTCTCCACTTCCGACTGAGTTTGACTCAAATATTGTGATCATCATATTTGTGTTATCTTTCAATTCCGGTGATATGATCGAATCTCTACACTCATCAAAGCTCTCTTGGTTCCTTTCCCTTATTAAATACCATGATACTTTCAAACCGCAATTCATGTTGCTAAGTATCATCTTTCTCTCCCCTTGCTAAAATATCATGATTAACATATTACTCCTTCTATATCTGTACAGACCTCATAACTTTACTAATGTGTACGTTCCTTGATCTTAGCTCAGATATACATTTGGAGCATAACTCTCCTGTGCAATTCATGAGTCCATGTTCACATATATTTTTTCCGCAAGTACGACTTTCTTATGCCTCTGAGTTATGCTCAAATATGTCATTAGCAAGTACAACTCCCTTAGGCCTCTTAGCCGAATCCCAACCATTTTAAACAAGTACGATTGCTTCACAAAAATTTGCAAATCATAAATTTATGCAGCTTTTTAATAATAAACCCTTTTCCCACAATAATAATGCAAGCAAATCACGTCTATTTTTACATGCAATATAGATAAACTACATCTCTGTACACGTTTTTTTTCCTATCATACCCCTACTACTCATGAAATTTAACATGTGTTCACACAATAAGAACCTCCATATCTTATAAGATAACCTTAGTCTCATTCCCAACACAATATCTTTAAGATGCATGAAACATCAATACATATCTTGAAACACTTGCAATTCGTTGACTTTAAAAAAGTATTATTACTGTTCTCCATCTCTTTATCCTTAATTCATTCATGTAATATTTTACAACTCATCAACAGTATTAACCTAGCCTCACACATCATTCAACACATTCAACCCCTTTTACAATATAAGAGTTTTAATCAATCCATACTTAGTTTGTCCCATTTAAAGAGTTTTGGAGCATGTTCTTGAAACTTTACCTTTCAAAAATTTATCAATATCAAAATGAAACATACCTCATCTATATAACTTTAATATTGTCCTAACATGACAACTTGCCTTCTAGACAATTTATGTTACTCCTTTAATCTCCGAGGTTATGCACTGCATATCTTGGCATGTCTTCTACTTATCCATTTAAGTATCTTTACATTATTGCAATGTATATCAATATTTATTAATAAAAGTTATTGCCATTCATATTGCCTTGATCATTCAGAAACGCGCTTGATACTCTAGACATGTCGTTGCTAGCTCATGTGACATGATAGTGACTACAACCTGTCATACTAAGTGTCCATCTGGCCCACATCAAATTTCAGTATCCATCTATAAAAATCTCGAGATACGAACTCCTTTAGTCGACTTAAAGCTATCATATTCACTTGATTGAACTTTACCTCTTTATGTTCTACTTGTCTTTCATAATTGGTAGCTGATATATTATATTTTTGTCCTTTTCCCCGAGCAGTCCCAATCATATACTAGGTTCATGCCCTCTCAAGATGCGATTATTCTTTATGGTAGCACAAACTTCCTGAGATTCTCGATGTATCACGACAACGGTCAACTAGATTTTGTCTTATCTTCCTTCAAGCAGCCATTAGCTCTTGGCAAAAAAAAACTATGATTCGTTATTGCATCATTCAATTTAAATCCATTTTAGTTCATTCCTTATCTTCGCTCTTATATTCATATGAAAAGCCATTGAGACTTTCTTGGCAACTCCTCCAGTAGCTAGTGTCATTACTTAAATCTCAAGTATTATGCTCAGCACTTTCCTTCGTAAACCTCATCGTAATTAACACAAATAGATAATATTCTTCTTACTTCAAGCTTTAACGCACGATCTAGAGTGAGAAGAAAGAAATGAGAGAATCCTACAATGTCCATGTAGCCTTCTCGATATGGGTGTGTTGCACATTACACCAATAAGCAAAGCTCTACTAGACACGATTTCATAAATTTTCGAAGACTCGAATTAGAACCTAGTGCTCGGATACCAAATTTGTCACGATCCGAAATCACGTGATTGGCACCCGGCACACTATCCAACCCGGACAAACCAAACCGTACAAGAATGCCCATCTATATGCAAAATAAATACATACGGAAGCCTTTTTGAAAAACAATCATTTTAAATGATAAATCCATACATGAATCAAAATCTTTAAATCTATTATTTTTCAATAATTGAAAAATACAAAAGATTAACAATAGTCCTTCATGTATAATAAGTCTCGATTACAAATCCAATAGAATAAAACTTGTCTATGGAATCTCTAAGGCACAAGTATGAAATAAATACTTGAGACAAACCCTAACCAAAAGTAAGTAAGATCAACATGAAGGCTACCACGGAAAAGAAGTGGTGCCTTGCTATATGCCTCGGAAAGAGAGTCATCCTAGCCCCATCCGCTCATCACGTACCATGTCTCATCCTGAAAACATGTAAAATAAGCGGGACCCTGGAGAGGGACCCTTGAGGGCTGAGTACACCACAGCGGTACTCAATAAGTATCATAGACTCTCTCTAACTCAAGTTCCTGGGATAAAATCTTTACAAAATAATGCAACAAACATTTGATATATAATGATAACAATTATATCAATTTATGCTCTTTATCATTTTCAATGAAAAGACTAGAATAATGTAAATCATAATACAAACTTCTAAAATATTTATATCAATCCGTGATCCTAATAAGAATCATCCAAAACTATTTCAACTTCATTAAGTCATTGAAATTACTTTTGGCTCCTTAGGCCTAAACATGACAAAATTATCTTTTACCTTTTTACCGGGAGTACTATACCAACACTAACATAATAAACAACTACTAGGTGATCAACCTAGCAACAAGTATTTGACCCTACTTGTCTGGGCGGCTTCCCACAGTGACGTACGAGTCAACAAAACCTCATTACTTTAAGTAATGATCATTTGCCCTCACAATGGGGGACTTTATCCCACAAACCTTGGCTTAACCTTGGAATGTGTCCCTACACCGGCACGTATAGTTCCATGATAACGAACTCAATATTCAAACCAATCTCGGTGGTCTCCACTAGTAACTCCCAAAACATTTGATATTTCAAAATAGATTTGTACCGTATAGCCTCAAAGTATCTATTTTATCAACCATGACAGTTATAGTCAATCCAAACTGTTTGAACAAAATCAAATAAAATCTTTTATCATTTTATATTAAGAAATTAGCAAAAGAGATTCTAATCCTTAAAGATATAACAAGTGGTACTTCGAAACATAAAGATTTTAGAAATATTATATTTCTCATTTTATAAAATAAAGGTAACAATAGAACTAAATATATAATCCCTTTATCATCAACATAAGTTCTTTTATAAAACTTATAATGTTAGTCTCAAGTGTCATCTTTAAAACAAGATTTTTTTGAAAATAATATGATACTTTATATGCAATACAATATTTAAGTACATGGATATATCCACACCTGCTTGTCCCCACAACTACGGACACACATATATAAAAACTCATATCTTAACCGAGATCATGCTCTTAGATAAAGTCCCTCGAGAAAATTAATTTTAATCAACTTACCTCCATTCCAAGCTTCTAATTGATTAAAATGCTCAAACGTCGCCAAACAAGCCAATATCTACATAATGAACTCATATATATCTACAGTGCGTTAAACACTTAGGTCCAACTTCACAAGTCTAATAAGAATTCATATTCTCATCATATGTGTGGAAACTTGAATTGTTAACTCTAATCCTCTCATTTTGAGGTCAACAACAATATTCAATAATGAATTTCTCACAAGCTTATAAAGAATAGTATTTAACTCATTTTCATCAAATCAACACTATTCATCGTCTTCTTTGCTTAGCTCAACAATAGTGAAGAATTATACATTTTTGATCTTGTTCAATCCATGTAATACTTTAGTATTTCTAACTAAAATACCACCAAACAACTCAACAAAGTTCAAAATTTTATTATTCACCATATTCCTCTTTCAAGAACCCTAACTCATAATACACATTTTCAAGGCTCACGTAATACTCCAAACAAATAGCATTTCCTAAACCAGAATCTCATTCACATACCTAATCCATAATTATATGCAAGTATAGAATAGAAAAATTACCTCTTGAAGTCAAAATCCAAAATAGCGTTCATTTGGTGTTCTTGAAGATTTGGACCGATTCATATGGATTTTAATACATGTAGATGTTAATACTAGCCTTAATAAATATTAATCCATCATAAAAATATCATAAAACTCACCTTTGAAGTGTATTTAGGTTGGGGATGCTCCACCTTCTCTTTAGAACCCCAAAACTTAGCCAAAAATATCAACTATTTCTCTCTCCCCGAACTCTCCCTATTTTATAGCACAGGGGTCTGTGTGGGTGGCTGCGTGGGCCACACAGCCTGCGTGGGCCATGTAACCTGGCCACGCAGCCTGCGTGGGCCACGTAACCTGGCTACACAGCTTGAGCCCTTTCTTCTCCTCTTCCTCCCTTCTTTTGGAATGGGCCACGCACCTTGGCCACACAGGGCTTCATTGATTTTTCTAATCTTCTTTATTCAATAAATTTATTTCCTTAGACACTTAACTTAGGAACCTCCAACCCTCATGACCTTCACGTTTAAGTATTGTGATGATCCTGATACCCTTGTGTGGGCCCGCATATACTTTGAGGCCTCACTAAATATTCTCTTAAGCTCGAATTAGGCTTCATCTTGTTAGAAAAATTTCTTGGGCTTTACACCCTAGCACCTCCTTCTCCTATAACGACCTATTATTCCGGCCATGATAGGTTCTTCTATCGGGAGCAAACTTATCCGATGACCGAAACACTTTGCTGCTACGACCTTTGGTTATTTCATACAGCAGAAAACAACCTCTAGAGGACCGCCGATCTACATCAAAGTCGCTTTTAAACTTGTCCTGGTTATTGTCTCGATCCAGTCCCTTGGTTGATATTGGGAACCCGAGCTGATCGTCTTTTATCCTTATTTTTAACTCATAAAACGATTATGGACATCCGCCCATATGACTGCTTGAAACTCGAGCAGGCTTTCCTTCAGCTTTCGGGAGCCATCGGAGCTCCACGGATTTAGACCCTTTGTGAATGCCTCCGCTGCCCACTCATCTGGTACTACGGTAACATCATCCTCTCTTTCTGGAACTGGATATACGAATTCTCATAGCAGTTTGGACTCGCCATGCGCAATCTTGAATATGTCCTCTTTTCTGGTTTGAACCTTCCTTGCTCCGATGGACCTTAATGAACGAGTCTGCAAGAATCTCAAAAGAGTCAATTGAATGCTCGGGTAAGAGAGAATACCATGTCAGGGTCCCCTTTGTGAGGGTTTCACCAAACTTCTTCAGCAAGACCGATTGGATCTCATGTTGAGCCAAATCGTTCTCTTTCACAGTCGTGGTGTAGGTTGTGATGTGTTCCTATAGATTCGAAGTCCCATCATATTTTGGTATGTCCAGCATCTGAACCTTTTTGGAATTAATTCTGGTGTTGCACTTAACTTAAACAACAATTGCGTGTATTTCTTCGAATCTGGGCCTTTTAGTGCTAGTGGTGCGCCCGGAATTTGATCCATCCAGCGTGAAACTCCTTCACATTTTGATCCATTCGTTCATTCATTTCCCTCATAAACCTCACGAGCTTGGATTTGAAGGGATCATTCTCGTTGTTATTCCCAGATCGCTACCGGTCCCTCCGATTTCGTCGAAGCCGACTTCACCTCTTGGGGTGTTGTTATCGACCCTCTGAGTCGTTTGGTTTGTAGGACCACTAAGAGGAATCGGGCGTCTTCCGCTCGCGTTATTGGAGGCGCCTGACAATGCTTGTTTTAACTCTGTTATCATGCGATCCTGCCTTGAGAGGTGTTTCATGATTGCCTTCTGCTGTTCTCCCAGGATTTTAACCGTTTCCACGATGTGTTCCTCCTCTGCATCATTGGGATTCGGTTCCCGCATATGCCGAGGATATTAGCCATCTCGAACCGGGATCATCTCATCCCCTTCGTTGCGAATCTCACTGATTGAGTCATCATGTTGGGACAATTCTTCGTGCCCCTCAACGTTGTGTGTGATGTTGACATCATTAGCTGCCATATCTTTTTTCACTAAGAAAAGAATCAAAAAAAGTTAGTAATAAACACAAGGATCAAAGCAGTTATTCAACTATTTAAGCCCCACGATGGGCGCCAAATCGTTTACCCGCAAAATAGTACATTTAAATTTCTTACGTGGTTTATAGACAAGCGAATTGATTTGATCCAAAAATGATAAAGAGATAAGATTAAAATTGAGATTGATAATTGAAATTGAAGAAGGTGACAAGCCTGGCTCTGAGCGCAATGCCTCCGAGGATAAAAGTGAAAATAGCAATAAAGTTCAAAGAAGTTTGTTTTATTGAGAGCAGACATAGTAAAATAAAGCTTTTGTATGCAGAAAATTTCATATAGAATGTTTCATCTCTCTACAATTGTTGCTGAGCCTGCTATTTATAGTTATACCTATGGAAGCAAGATCCTAGGATCAAGCTCCTCTTAAATGATAGTAAAAGAGTCATTGATAAACGCGTAACGGCAGGCCATGAATGTAAATATTCTCTGCAACGGTCGCTCATTTAATGTTAATGAATATTTCCTCGTTGAATGCTATCCGATGGCAAACCATTGACCTTCTCCTATCGACTACGCTACCCTCGGGATTTACCCGATATTGATTACATTCGTTGTATCCGGTATTGGTTGTTCTCTGACTTGCCCTTTGCGTATCTTCGGTTCCACGTGTCATGTTACTACTCGACCATCCGTTATAAACCAATTTTACCCTATACACTATTTTGTTGTCTTTCTTCTTCCTCTCCTCTTAAAACAAAAAATCAAATCTTCTAGGTCAAGAAAAAGAAGAAAGTTAGTGCGAATAAACTGCCATCACCCTCTAACCTATTTTCAATTCTTCAACCACTTCTGCAGATTATGGAATTTATAAAATGCATCTTCTGCAGATTTTCTCTTTGACCTGCCAATGGTAACTTCAGATTCTTAAATATCCAACTAATAGTGAGCTATTGATTTGATTCTAGCTTGTTCTTTACTTGATCAGTTACATACTATACTAAAGTATCCTAATTGCTCACTTAAGTTGACTTATTTCTCTTGAACTATGTTAAAAAAAATTATGTTCCATCTGTAATCTATGATATTCAGCTTGTTCAAGTGGCTTGATTTTCTTTTCTCGTGGCCATACCACTAGGATTAATTAATTTTTAAAGCAAATCCTAAGATCTCGCCGGTAAGTAAAGAGGGGAAGTAGCACGGCGTAGAGTGGTGGCGGCAGATAAGATGGAAAAAAGATAGAAAATATTAAAAATAATAAATTAAGTCTTTTTACTCTCAAAAAGTGGTGTGATACACTCTTCATGCCATGTCAGCAGCATGTGCTCAATAGGCACACTTATAAACAAGTTTAGGTGTTCAATTGAAACAAAACTTAGTGTAAGTGTCTAAACGAAAAATTTGGACAAATTTAAGGGATTTAGCCTATTTTCTTTAACACTCAAGTCCATCATTATAAAAGATACATCAAAGTGACGTCTTCCCGTTGCAAACGTTGGGAATAACATCTCATTATCCAACAATATTCTTGTTCACCTGTTTTACAAGTGGAATTTACGTTTTGTGTACTAGTATATAGATTTTTTACACCATTTGATCAAATTGACCTACAAAAACAAATGACTCCTAGTAGTAATCTTGATATGATAATAAGAAAAATTAGAGTAACGACACAGTAATAATCTTTTTTTTCTTATAAGTGTCAGCACATACAACTTCCATGCTTTTGGAAGTTTACCATCTTCACCTTTCACCGAAAAAAGAAAATAACAACAGAGAAGAAAAACTATAATGGGCTCACCTCTTTTTAAAAATAATTTCGCTAACCAATTGGATATGTTGCGGGGCAAGGTTTAGCAGAAGACACCACGAAAAACAAAAACAAAAGTTTAGTCTTCAGTCAAAGAAAGATGATGTAAAGGATGTAAACAATGCAAAGAATTGGCAGAAACTTTGAAAAGACAATAGAAACATCTTATAATTGACTGATCAAAAGTTCCACATTAGATTGATTGACTAAAGAATTCCAGAGAAAGATTAGTTTTAGTTTGTTAGGCAGGAAATTACATATTTGTAATTGCAAGTTTAAATGGGCATACTATAGTAGATAAGGTTTAACTTTAGTATAATGCTTAGATATTACTCAAATTCCAATGGAGTAAAATATCCTAATTATGTTGCTCTGGCTGAAGTACTTCTTTAGTAAAGAAGCTTTCTATACAATTAGCGACGAAGCCACTCTCTCAAGACATTGTCACAGTTTTTACACGTTCACTGTAATTTTTAGCACACATTTTATAGACATTTATTCAATTCTTTTTTAGTAATCTAATTATGTGAAAAAATTTAAGCAGTTTGTGTATTAATATAAACTAAAGGAGATTGTAAAATGAAATTTGCAACTTACTGATGTGATTGTGCAAGAGAGCTATCTAAGGGGGACAGGTATGGGTTTCACATGAATTCATGCTCCTCTCTATGTTATGTATAATAATATTATATATCTCCAAAATTACTTAGATATATATGTGAAGCACAATGAGTCCTATAGTGCTATGATTATTTGGTGCACACTTACAAGTAAAATTGGATTTCAAATCTCATGTCTATCTTGTAATTTTTTTTCCTTTCTTTTCTCCGATTGAGCGAGGAGGATCAAATCACACGTTTGTCTAATTATTTTTTCCTTTCTTTTTCTAGAATTAGGTCCACTCATGGGGATGAATATGTGTTGTGTTCCTCTTGCATTTTAATTAAATATTTTTTTATTTTTTCTTTCTTTGTTTAGTTTATTCTTTCAAAATTCTCAAGTTTGATACGTTGAAATCAATGTTCCTTCTGTCATCATCGTTAAATTGTATATAATTAAATTAGACGTCTCTATTAAATTAACAGAGGTGAATGATGTAGCATATAGTCAATGAAATCAACTGATCATTACAAAAATTTTAAACGTATCATTTTAAAAGTGTAAAGAGTTCATGGTAAGAACTTAAAAGTTAAACCCGTCAATTATAAATTTTGGATTCACCTCTTCATCATAGTACACCGATTATATCAAAATCTTGTGTTGTTCATGTGTAACAAAGAAAATGCTATCAGTAAGTACCGCATTTAAAATAACCACAATGTGGTTGTGTTTCCATATGTAACAAAGATAGAAGTTTCTTATGCACCAAATTGGGAAAGCGTATGACTACGCTAGCACACACAACAGTCTTGCCAGCTAGAGTGATAATTAATTTTCTTATCAATTGCACTAATGTTCAAAACAACAAACATATCTCGTTCAAAAAAAATTAACAACGCACCATCTTAAAGGTTTCCTGTTTGAGTTTAACTCTGATAATCTGACACTGTAATTTTTTTAAGTACTATTAAATTACCTAAAAAGTAATTATAAAAAACTGTCATAAAAAGTGAATCACCAACCTGAAAAATAAGATAAGTTATCTCAGATAATAGGTTAAAGTAAAAACTCTTTAGACCGTATTATATAACTTTAGAAAGTCCTTCCTAGTTTATACCTTACGGCCGAAAAAAACGAGAACACATTGATATTGCAACTTGAAAAATAGGTAAATCGTTATTTTAACCCTTCAATCAATTTTCCCTCTTTGATAAATAAAGAAACAGAAGAAGAAACATCCCAAGAATTGGCACAGTGTGCAAATGGCAAAGTTGGAAAGTCAACAGTCAATACATGGAAACGTAATTCCATTGTTTTTTAAATGCAACATGGACCCAAGCGCAAGCTTTTCCACACGGTCTCAGCTTGACTTGTAAAGTCTACGCTCGTTTTCATACACAAAGCCGCCAGCCATTTTCCTTAATAATGATATCAATCAAACGCTTAGAAAAACATATCCACCATCCACCTCTCTCCTCCCTCCGGTTTACCGGAAAAACAAGAACCTCAATGGCCTTCACTGCTTCCCAAATCCACTTCTTCTTCTTCTTCTCCCTTTTCGCCCTTTTACTTGTTGTTCAATCAAAATCGAAACTACATCTCTATCCACCAGATCATGCTGCACTTTTGCTTGTCCAAAAAGACTTGGGCATCCAAGGTCAACGCATTGCTCTTTGCAACTCTGCAGCAGTAGCCTGCGAAAGGCGAAAGGCAAACAGAACACAGTTGTTGAGAGTCACCCGTATTGACTTCAGATCCAATGGATTGACTGGAACTTTGTCTCCTGCCATTGGCAAACTTTCTGAGCTCAAAGAGCTCTCTCTTCCGAACAACCAACTCTTTGACCAAATCCCAGTTCAGATTCTTGACTGCCGTAAACTGGAGATCCTTGACCTTGGAAGCAATCTGTTTTCTGGGAAAGTTCCAGCTGAGTTATCATCTCTAGTCCGCCTTCGAATTCTTGATCTTTCTTCAAATGAGTTGTCTGGGAATCTTAACTTCTTGAAGTATTTTCCCAACTTAGAAAAACTCTTTTTAGCTGATAACATCTTCACTGGAAAAATACCCCCTTCTTTGAAATCTTTCAGAAATCTCCGTTTACTTAATATTTCAGGAAACAGTTTTCTTGAAGGTCCTGTGCCTGTTATGAGTCAAGTTGAGCACTTGTCAGCAGATTTGGATCGGAACAACTTCATTCCGAAACGTTTCATTCTTGCTGAAAATTCAACAAGGTCAAATCAGATATTAGCACTGGCACCTAATTCCAATTCGGGAAATGCCCCAGCTCCAGCACCGAGTCATAATGTTGCTCCAGTCCATAAACGTAACAAGAAGAAAAGGAAAGTCAGAGCGTGGTTTCTTGGTTTCTTTGCTGGTTCTTTCGCAGGGGCTATATCTGCAGTACTCTTATCAGTTCTCTTTAAGCTGGTAATGTTTTTCGTCCGAAAGGGAAAGACTGATGGAAGTTTAACAATATACAGTCCACTGATTAAGAAAGCCGAGGATTTGGCCTTCTTAGAGAAAGAAGATGGAGTAGCATCACTTGAAATGATTGGAAAAGGTGGATGTGGAGAAGTTTATAGAGCTGAGTTACCAGGAAGTAATGGGAAGATTATAGCTATAAAGAAGATTATACAACCCCCAATGGATGCTGCAGAACTCGCCGAGGAAGATACCAAGGCTTTGAACAAGAAGATGCGACAGGTAAAATCAGAAATTCAAATTCTTGGTCAAATCAGACACAGGAATCTGCTTCCCCTACTGGCACATATGCCTAGGCCAGACTGCCATTACTTGGTATATGAATATATGAAAAATGGGAGCTTACAAGATATCCTCCAGCAAGTCACAGAAGGGACAAGGGAATTAGATTGGTTGGGACGACACCGAATTGCAGTAGGGATAGCTGCTGGACTTGAGTATCTCCATATAAACCACAGTCAATGCATAATTCACAGAGATCTAAAGCCAGCAAATGTCCTTCTTGACGATGATATGGAAGCTCGAATTGCTGATTTTGGACTTGCAAAGGCCGTTCCAGATGCCCATACACATGTTACGACTTCAAATGTTGCAGGAACTGTGGGATATATTGCACCAGAATACCATCAGACACTGAAGTTTACGGATAAGTGTGATATATACAGCTTTGGTGTGGTGTTAGCAGTGCTGGTTATAGGAAAGCTTCCATCAGATGAATTTTTCCAGCACACGCCTGAGATGAGTTTAGTAAAGTGGCTGAGAAATGTAATGACTTCTGAGGATCCGAAAAGGGCAATTGATCCAAAGCTGATAGGAAATGGATTTGAGGAGCAAATGCTTTTGGTTCTCAAGATAGCTTGCTTTTGTACTCTAGAAAATCCAAAGGAGAGGCCTAACAGTAAGGATGTTAGGTGTATGTTAACTCAGATCAAGCATTAAGTACGCACAGGATAACGCATACTGAATAAGTTGGTTTATGTAACTAAGAATGTGTTCTGTATTTCAGTTCCATCTCCAAGATGGAGACTTTGCAAGTTGTTTCTTTTGCTGTAATTGTTTTATACAAGTAAATCAAATCTCTGTGTTGAAGTCTTGATGGTATTTTTTCCACTTTTCTGCTGAAGATACTAAACTCAAACGCAATTGTCACTATAGTTTTGAATGGTTCCACTAATTCTGCTTCCCTTCAAACTAGACAAATATGCCAATGTGTATGATCAAGTCTTTTGTTCCATAAGCTAAAGTATTTATTGAAAAGAGTAGTACCAAGAAGGTGCCGTAAAGCTTGAAAAATTACATGATTACTCAATTACTACACTAATATGGAACCCATAAAAGACAAACGCTAAATACAGATTCTCCCCTATGCCAACACAACAAATTCTGAAAACATCTAAACTTTACAGCAGCAATCAGCTTTTTTCTCCCTTTAAAGCACCTTTTATTTCTCTCATGCCATATCTGACCAAATGATGCATAATGGAACCAGCTTCCTAACTACTTCAGTCTTCCTTCCAACTTTGCCCTTGCCAACATTTAAGTCGTTGAAGCTTTCTGGCATCACCCAAACCCAATAAATTAGAAAAATATTAAGAAAAAGGGTCCATATCAGCCAAGCTTTTTTATGGTGCAGCAACAAATGATTCAGTCTTTCAACAGAACATTCACACAGAAAACAACTACACAGACTAAAGCCCCTCCTTTGTAAATTCTCCTGAGTCAGACAAGCATCATATGCAGCAAGCCATCGAAAGCAAGCAACTTTGCTTGGAGCTTGAGTTTTGCACAATAACTACCACGGCCAGATTTTCTCATATTCATTTGACTGTTTTTGTGACCTATAATAGCAAGACAAGACACCCCTTTTTATTAACACGCCAGATTTGAGTATCCATCCTCCTTACCATCTTCAATTTATTTCCTGCTTTTCCGTAAAAAGGCAATAGCTTCATCCAACTCGCAGTCGTTAAAGCCTCATCTTAGCTGGAAGTTCCACCCAACTTGAGTGAATACTTACTAATCAGCCATCAGACTTGATTTAACACTAAGTTATTGACATTAGGAAATTGGTCCTTAAGTCGCCACTCACCAGACCACCTGTCCTTCAACAATCTGATTATTCTACATTTACCCACCTTCAACTTAATGTTACTCACCCCATAAGCTGGTAATTTGCTTTCACGTAACCACCCAATAGGGATTGTTTACTAGCTTTGGATCCAAAAAACTTCTTTTTCATTGAGTTGTTTCTGAAAGAAAGAACAGGAAGAGAATATTTTTCTTAGAGAATGCTCAAGTTGTATTAGGCTACTTAAGGCCACTTGAGATGATTACAATCATCAATTACATCTCTATTTATACTACTCAAAAAATTAATTCAAAAGTCTTGCACAAATAACTAGATACATGTATCACAATTCACTAGATACATGTATCATAAACTTTTAAAAGATTTCTTGGAAAATTAAGAGATAATATTGAAAGACTAAATGATATTCTTAAAATAATAAAGAACTCCTAGAAAACATAAAGGTCAAGGATAATATCCTTGTGAATGCATTAATTCCAACACTCCCCCTTAATGCATTTGCTTGACAACTCCAATGCGTTCTCGGAGATAGCAAAACTTTTCTCTAGGAAGTGCTTTGGTGAAGATGTCAGCAAGTTGTTCTCCTGTTTGGCAATAATGCAACTGAATTTCACCTTTCTCTTGTGCTTCTCGGATAAAATGGTACTTGATGGAAATATGCTTCGATCTTTCATGGTTGACCGGATTCTTGGCAATGGCAATCGCTGATTTGTTATCACAATACAAAATAGTCCCTTCTTTTTGTTTTTCACCAATATATTCAAGAATTCTCCTAAGCCAAATAGCTTGAGAAATAGCCTTAGCTGCTGAGACATATTCTGCTTCGGCAGTGGATTGAGCAACAGCACTTTGCTTTTTTGACATCCAAGAACAAATGCTTGAACCAAATAAGAAAGCATAACCAGAAGTACTCTTCATGTCATCTATACTTCCAGCCCAGTCACTATCAGAATAGCCAATTAAGTTCAAATCTCCATCAAATTTGTACATTATCCCATAATCCATTGTTCCTTGCAAGTAGCGTAGAACACGCTTTGCAGCTCCAAAATGCACTTGGCTTGGTTCTTGCATGAATCTGGATAATAAACTAGCAGCAAACATAATGTCAAGTCTTGTTGAAGCAAGATATAGCAGGCTTCCAATCAAGCTCCTGTAAAGTGAGCTATTAGCTTTCTTTGCTCCATCATCTTTTCTGAACTTCTCATTTGCTGCTAATGGTATGGCCACAGGCTTGCAATCCATCATTTTAAATTTTTGAAGAATACTTTTAGTATACTTCTTCTGAGAAATAAAAATGCCTTCTTCCACTTGAGAAACTTCAATGCCCAAGAAATAATGTAGCAACCCAAGATCACTCATTTCATAGGTTTGCATCATATCTTGCTTGAATTTCTGCATCATCTTCAGATCATTTCTTGTAAAAATCAGATCATCCACATAGAGGCAAACAATGATAGTGCTACCATGTTCTTGCTTGACATACAAAGTGGCTTCGCTTTTGCTTCTCTGAAAATTATTTTTCAGAAAGTATGTATCAATTTTATTGTACCACGCTCTTGGTGCTTGCTTCAGCCCATAAAGAGCCTTTTTTAGCCTGTACACCTTCTCTTCTCCCCCTTGAACAAAAAATCCTTGAGGTTGCTCTACATAAATTTCTTCATTAAGTTTTCCATTTAGAAAGGCAGACTTAACATCAAGTTGAAAAATCTTTCATTTCTTTTGTGCAGCAACAGCAATCAAGGTTCTAATTGTCTCCAGACGTGCAACTGGGGAGAAAGTTTCATAGAAATCAATACCTGGATTTTGCGTGAAACCTTTAGCAACCAACCTTGCTTTGTGCTTTTGAATTTCTCCTTCTTGATTGAGTTTGATTTTGTAAATCCATTTTAGACTTACAACTTGTCTTTCTTTAGGTACATCCACAAGCTCCCAAGTATTATTTTTCTCAATCATCCGAATTTTCTCTGCCATGGCTTTCTTCCAAACATCATGCTTTATTGCCTCCTCATAATTTTCTGGCTCAATACAGGCAAAGTTGCATCTTTGATAGATGTCACTCAACATTCTTGTTCCTCTTAGAGGTGGTTCTTCATCTTCTGGATCTGAGATTTCTCCCCCTTGAGGGACATCTTCCTCTTCCTCATCCTCTTCTTGACTTGGCACGTTTAAAGAAATGATAGAAGTATTCTCCACCTTTTTATCTTTCCAATTCCATGCTATTTTTTCATTAAAAATGACATCTCTACTAACAACAAGTTTGTTAGTTTTGACATCGAGAAGCCTATAACCTTTTGTCACATCACTATAGCCAAGAAATATGCATTTTTGACTTTTTTCATCCAATTTTGTTCTTTTTTCAGCAGGTATATGAGCATAACAAACACACCCGAAAATTTTAAAATGACTTACAGGAGGTTTCATTCCATTCCAAACTTCAACCGGTGTCTTGTCCTTCAATGCCTTTGTCGGGCACCTATTGAGGATGTACACTGCTGTATGTACTGCTTCTGCCCAAAAATATTTCGGCATCCCTTTCTCATTCATCATTGTTCTGGCCATTTCAACAATGGTTTTGTTTCTCCTATCAGATACACCATTTTGTTGAGGAGTGTACCCTGCTGTAAGTTGCTTCTCAATGCCTTCATTTTTACAATATTCTTCAAATTCTCGACTTGTGTATTCACCTCCTCTGTCACTGCGAATGGTTTTGATGCTGCAGCCTTTTTGCTTCTCAACAAAGGCTTTAAATCTCTTGAATGTAGCAAATGTTTCTGACTTTTCTTTCAAGAAATAAACCCAAGTCATTCTTGAAAAATCATCAATAAAAATTAGAAAGTACCTTTGGCTTCCTAGAGATGGAGTCTTCATTGGTCCACAAATGTCTGTATGGATTAGTTGCAAAAGTACACTTGCTCTCCAAGACTTTCCTTTTGGAAAAGACTTTCTATGTTGCTTTCCCATAATACAACTTTCACATGGATCTACCTCAGTATGTATCTCAGGAAAACCTTGCACCATGTCTTTTTGCTTCAGAAGCTTCAAACCATGAAAATTCAAGTGACAGAACCTTTTGTGCCAAAGCCATGAATCATCTACAACTTCATTTTTGAATGCATTGTAATGAAGTTGTAAAGGAAAGTTTCTTTTTATCATCTTTACTTCAACAATGACTTGATTTGGTTCAATTTTATCATAAATTCTACAACAATTATCTCTAAACACAAGAGAATAGCCATTTTCTATGAGCTGACCAACACTAAGCAAATTTTCTTCCAAGTCAGGAACATAAAGAACATCATGAATTTGCTTACCGCTCCCTTTTCTGTTGATCGAAATGGTACCTTTACCTTTTGCATCAACTAAGGCTCCATTCCCCATTCTCACTTTAGGAGTGATGCTGCGATTAATTGAGAGGAAAGCCTTTTCATCTCCAGTCATATGATTGGTACAACCGCTATCAACGTACCATTCATTGCTTTTTGCCGAAGCATCAGATTGAGAAGCGAAGAAAAGGTTTTCTTCCTTTTCTTCCTCCTTTCCTTCACCGAAATTTGCTTGTTCCCGTTGCTTGTGCCTGCAATCCTTCTCAATATGGCCAAACTTTTTACAAAAGTTACATTGGGGCTTTCCTTTGTGCTAACATTTTTCTGCATTATGATTAGTCTTTTTACAAATTTTACAAAAAAGACTAGTACTTTTCTCACCTTTTTCTTCAACCTTCTTAGTAGAGCCACCATGATCCTGCTTCTTTTTTGGCTTATACTTCTTTTTTTGTTGATTCTTTGAGAAATTTTGAAAATTCCCTCATTGGTTCTGGACTGGAAAGCCGTCTCTTTAGGTTGATTCTCACGAAAAAATCTCCGCTTCTCGTGAGCATGAAACGATCCAACTAGCTCTTTGATGGAAAGCTTAGAAAGATCTTTCGTCTCCTCAGTGATAGCAAGAATATACTCATACTTTTCTGTGACACTAATTAGAATCTTTTCCACAACTTATTGGTCAGAAATTTCATCACCATGATTTCTCATTTCATTAACAATATTCGTGACTCTTGTGCAATATTCATCTATTTTTTCGGATTCTATCATCTTCAAATTTTGAAACTCTCTTCTAAGAATTTGAAGATTGATAGTGCGTACCTTTTCGTCACCATACATCTCAGCTTCCAGAGACTCCCAAGCTTGCTTTGCAGTCTCACAAGTAGCAATTTTTGCAAAAAATGCTCTTGAGACTCCCATTTGAATTTTGCTCAAAGCCTTTGCATCTTGACGACGCTTAGCCTCAAGATTTTTCAACTCTGCTACTGAAAGTTCACCATCGTCTTTTGGCTCTTCATGACCATTTGCAACAATAGTCCACAAACCTTCAGCTTTCAGATAAGTTCTCATTCTTATCTTCCAGTATTCAAAGTCATTTCCATCAAAAAATGGAGTAAGAACAACTGAAGAATCAGCACCATCATTTGTTTTAGATGCCATAATTTTTTTTTTCACCTAATCCCAGATTAAGAACGAAAACTGCTCTTGATACCAATTTGTAAGAAAAATGAAGAGCTCCCCGATACTGTCAGTCAGGCAACTATACCACAAGGCGTGCTGGAGTATGCTCCTTCACATTACAGTCACCCTGATGTTGAGGTTTTTATACATAGAAATGGTTCAAGGACAAGAAAGAGCTAATGACACAATTGCAACTGATTTCTGTGAAGATATCTTTTACGTTTGATTCGAAAAAAGAGCAGCAGAAAAATAATTTATGTGGCATGCAAAGGCTTGAGTTGCCAGTGGAAGTTACGAGCTGTGAAGTATAATAATTCTAATAGGTTTTATATTACCGAGTACCAAAGCTATTGCACATGCAGGCTACAACATATTTCAAGCCATCATCCTAACGCATCGTTGAATGCATTTGGTGCACATTTTCAGAATAAGTACATTAATGGTAAAGGCCCATCTCCATTATATTTGAAGGATGCCATTTTCTTACATTTTCACTGTGAGGTTAGTTATTGGAAGAGTTGGAAGGCAGGTGAAGTAGCCAAAGCTATGATCAGGGATACTCCGAAGGAGGGGTCTCTTTTGGAAATGTATCGCCATGTTCCTCTGGATAAGAATGAAGAAAGTAAGGCTAATTTGAAGGTTGATGTGAAAGGGAGGTTCAAATATCTTTTTCATAGCAGTGAGATCTTTCATTAAGGGATTTTCTCGTATGAGAAATATTATTGTTATTGACGGGATATTCCTAACTGGCAGGTATGGAGGTTGCGTGTTATTTTAGTGGCACAAGATATAGAGAATCACATTTTTCCATTATCATTTTATGCAGTTGACAAGGAGTGCGATGATTCTTAGATCTACTTCTTTAAACAGTCGCGACACATAGTTCCTGATAATTATGAGGTGTGCATCATTTCTGATCAACATATGTCTATCAAGAATCGCTATAAAAGTTTATACTGCAGCTCTTAATGATTTTTGCATGCGTCATCTTGCTGAAAATCTGCGAAAAGTTTTAATTGTGAATAATTTGTCAAGCAGTAATATTCTGTTGCATAAGCATACAGTACTGCAAAGTTCTTTGATCATTTTTAGTAAGTGAGTGATAAAAATTGGGAAGTCGTTGATCGTATCTTGCGTGAAATTCTGTTCCAAAAGTGGAGTAGGACCTTTTTCTTAGGAAACCAATACGGCTTGTTAACAACAAATACAGCAGAATCGCTTAACTTAATGCTTAAGGACCAACAAGACTTCCCAATCATTAGCATTTTAAATTCTATTATCCGAAAAATTGCTGACAAGTTCGATGAAAGGCGTACAAAAATGAAGAAGGTTATTACCCTCTTTGTCCCCTCTGCTGAAATAAAAGATTAGGAAACATATGGTACTTGGCGACGCACTATAGGTGTATCGTTTAGAGACTAACCAGTTTAACGTCTTCGGACATGGCTCGGATGCAGTAGTTGATCTGGAGTTGAAAACATGTTCTTATTGCCAATTTTAGAAAAAATATCATGCCCACATATAATGGCAGAATTAAGATTGAGCTTTGGGACTGAATATGGTTCGTCTATTTATGAGCACTCATCCTTTCTATAAGGTTAACACATCCTTGGATGCATATGAAGGAACCATTTACTCAATTCCTATGGATGACAAATAGATGGTGCCTCATCAAGAGCTTTACTCGATAAAACTACTTCACCCAGTGTCGTGCCCAATAAGGGGATAAGGAAGAATAAGCGCTGGCCAAGCATTTTAGAAGAACTTCGTTCTACAAGAACTAGAAAAAAAGGAAAAAATAAATGTTCCATCTGCAAGGAAGCTGGCCACAAGAAAATGACTTGCAAAAAGTTGTTACAGTACTCATGATGATATTAGTATTAGTGATGTAATAAACTACTTAAGTTTTTTTCCTAGAAACGCAGTTTGTAATCAACCCATCTCTATGTCAATTTCAATACGTGTTGTTTTCCAATTATCCACTGTATTGTTTATTATAAACCTTTGATTCATAATTATCATCCTACATAGGCAAAGTTAAAACAACTCTATGTTATGCTACCATATACAAGTCTAATAATAACTGCATAATTTTGGGAAGGGAGGGACGAGTAACAACTAATGCTTTCAGTTATACTATAGAACTTTGATTTAGAATCTTCCTATGACAGAAGGCTTGGCCATCCTCTAACACTATTTTCATTTCTTTTTGAGTGGACATGGTCTCACAGTGCAGGCCCGTCATTAAAGCAAGCTTCTTCAAGCCAAAACCAAAAGGCTGGTCTCCAACTAAACATCATACCTCATGCTTCTTCGCACAATTAATTCAGAATATAGGCAAAGAATGGACAAGTTATCCATTAAATTGAGTCTACTATACTTGTAGAAAACTTTCCAAAATAACTACTCTCAAACTTGTCCCGAATTTATGCTTCTTAACGTTTCTTTAAACTCATAAAATTGGTTGATCTTGGACCTCACATTAATCTTGGTGGAGAAACTTCTATATTTGCTCAAAAATGTCAAAAAATTATATTTAGATGCATCGATCGCCCTTACAAATCTCTGAATTGATGGATGATCCTGATCGTCTTCACCTCCTCTACGGATTTCACTTTCCAACTCTTCTTCACCATCTTCATTTTATTCATCATATTTATCATCTTCATCTTCTTCAACATCTCCATCATCTTCACCAGCTTCTCCATTTTCGTCATCCTCTTTTCCATCTTCACCATTTTCATAACCCTCATCATCAGAATTTTCGTCTACACTATCACTTTTTTTCTTCATCAACTGATTTTTTGGCAACAGGTTCCCTTTGAGTTTGTGTTGTATTTATGTCCACATCCTCTTCCTCATGCGAATCATCACCTTCTAACTGCAGCACCTTGCTACTGATTTTTACTGTAGGGGCGGTCTCGTCAACTATCTTAAACTTGATCTTGTTCTTTTCCTGTTGACAGGCTTTGATATCTCTCTTTTTTCTTTCTTCTTGTGCTCATCATTTACTTTACTGGCGGAAGCTTCAGAACTATTTACATTTTGTTGCATACTATTAATCTTTGGAGGATTTTTTTATTTCCTTGTGGCAGGCTTTGAAGGCGATGTAACTGATGCTTTCCTAGTAGCAGGCTTTGAAGGTTCTGGATTTTCTTTCTTTAATTTTTTGCGATCTTTTCTGGATCATAAGACTGCTTAACAAGTGTATGTTTCTTCATCATATTTATTACATGCAAATAAGTAATATCATAGTTAATAACTTGATCCAAATTATTAAAAAAATTATTTCGGCGAACAACTGAAAGCAAATAATAATCGACTATAAGTTTATTAGTATACATTAGGTCGCGATATCGGCGACAATCGATAAAATAATTCCCCATTTATGAAAAGAAGAAAAGGAAATTTAGGGTTTACCCAAAATAGACGATCTCTAAAGAAATATACAGCGATGAGGAAGTTTCTACAGAGATGAGAAAAAGTTTATTGTCACTTGTTTTGGGTCTGTCACACAAGAAACCGAGTGGAGTGATTTTACGACGACTAGAGGAGAGAGAAAAAGAGAGAGATGAAGCGGGAGAAATAAAAAAAATATACTTTAATAGCTAACCCCCAAGTTTTAAAATTATTAAATTGGTTCCCAACTATCCCTTAAATCATTAAACCATGTGTTAATAATTATTGAGCCCAAAAATAAGTGAAAGAAAAATGGAGGTTGTTTCTTTCAAACAAGTTTTGAAAAGGTCCTTCCAACAATTCTTCTATAATAACGGTTGGAGTTGGAAAAAAATTAATGCATGATTTTAAAAAGAAACGAAAGGAGTAATATTTTTTTCCTTTTTTCATGGAAGGGAGTAATATTTAAGTGTTGGTTGGAGTGGTAACATGATATTAAGATATAAATAGTTATGAAGGAGAATAACTTCGGAAAAAGCCACTCTTTCCTTTTTAAGTGTAAAGTTTTTTGACAACCAAACACAAAAAATAACTTAAAACTTTTCGAACTAGCCAAGTTTATAACTTCTTCGTGTAAATTAAAGATAAAATGAAACAAATAGTTCTTAATCTATTGGGGTTTGGTTTATTTTGGTCCTTAATATATCACCCTTAACGAATATAGTCTTTAATGTAAGTAAAAGGTAGATGGGTTTGGTGTTTAAGCCCTAAAACTAACAGATTTTTTAAAACTTGTTATTAATTTTAACAAGGCACGTGCACCTCACGCGGATTTGCAGGATGTATATGGTAAAATATGCTATGTTACGTGGCCGCCCAAAAAAGAGACACGTGAAACCTAAGACGGGGATAGCCAAAACCGAAGACAACAGTCATACCTGTCATCGGAAAGAATAACGCTCATAAGAATGCAATAAATACTCTTTGCCCAATAGCATTTAATGGAGAATATTTCACAGCATTAAGTACGTTACCCGTTACAAGGAATTTGCCATTTATGTTCACCGTTACATCTTCATCAATGGCCCTCATAATTGACATTAAAGAAGGGCACGATCCTAGGACCTCCTCTCTTAGACGTAGCTATAAATAGTAAGCTCTACTATCATTGTACGGACACGAATTTTTAGACAAACTAATACTACAATCTACTCAAAGCTCTATTCAATTTTACCTTCTTATTTTCTGTTCTTGTTCTTATTACTGTTGCACCCGGAGGCTTAACTACCAGAGTCTTTGTTTCTGTCATTTTGTCTTCCTATCAAGGCTAAATGTTATATATTTCTTCAATTATCTTGTTATTTCAGGATTGAATTAATTCACTTGTCTAGAAATCACATATAAATTCAATTGTACCATTTTACGGGTAAAATATTTGGCGCCCACCGTAGGGCCTAGACAGCCATGCAATTAAGTTGATCCTTGTCTTTTTTACTAACGTGTGTGATTATTTTGTCTTAGAAAAAATTATAAGAAATTGCAGATAACGGTGTTAACAACACGCACAATCCCGAGGTTCGAGGGAACCAACCTCATTTCGAGGACTGAATCAGTGACACCCACAACGAGGGGAATGATGCCACGTCGGTGCATGACATGCAATATCCTCGACATGTTCGGGAGACAACTCCCGATGATGCTGAGGGGGAAGATGTCGTTGACGCAGTAAGGGTCCTACAAGAACAACAAGCGATCATTCTAGGTCACCTCACATGACAGGATAAGGTTATGATGGAGTTGAAGCACGCGCTATCGGGGGATTTGAATAATGCGAATAGATAAGATCCGGTTCCTCTTGGCGCTCCCTCGAATCAAACAACAACAGCCCGAGGGGCGAAGTTGGCTCCGATGGGGCTGGGGGGAGCGGATCCGGCCCCAATAACGAAAATGATCCCTTCAAGAATGAACTCTTATGGTTTAAGAGGGAAGTGAACACCTGCATGGACCAAATCCCGGGTGCACCACCGGTGCTGAAATGTCTGAACTCAAAGACGTATACCCAATTGCCATACAAGCCAAATGCGGCACCAGAATTAATCCCGAAGCGGTTTAAAATGCTTGATATGCCAAAGTATGATGGAAATTCAGACCTTCAGGAGCATATTACCACATATACAACGGCGGTGAAGGGAAATGATTTATCTCCTCATGAAATTGAATCTGTTTTGCTTAAGAAATTTGGAGAGACTCTCACGAGGGGAGCCTTGATGTGGTATTCATTGTTACCAGAGCATTCCATAGACTCCTTTGAGATGCTCGCAGACTCTTTCATCAAGGCTCATGCTAGGGAAATTACAAGCCCGAAAGGCCGACATATTCAGGATTATGCAAGGAGAGTCAGAGTTGCTACGAGAGTTCATTACCCGATTCCAGAAGGAGAGAATGCTACTCCCGGTTGTCCCTGATGAATGGGCGACTGAAGCATTCACCAAGGGACTGAATTCGAGAAGTTCAGACGCTTTTCAAAAATTGAAGGAAAGCATGCTTGAGTTTCAAGCAACGACTTAGGCAGATGTCCACAACCGGTACGAATCAATGATAAGAATCGAAGATGATCAGGTTGGCTTTCCATCGTTGACAAAAGGACGGGAGAAGAACAGAGAAAAATCAAAAGATGATTTCGACACGGACAGACGGTCTTCGAGGAGCCAGTTTTTGCCTTACGAATGGACCGAAGGCCGCAACAGAGGCTTCCAGTCAGCGGACAGGTTTGCTACCGACAAAAGGACTGATCGAGGTCGAAACAATAGATCTTTGCAGGATAAAGAAGCGTTAGGGGTGCGGGATCCTTCCTACCCCAAAACCAATGAGATGTGATCCCAGCCAGAGGGATCCCAACTTGTGGTGTGAATAACGCGGGACGAATTACCACCGAACAGGGGACTGCCTACACCTCCGGGAAGATGTGGCAACACTGTTAAAGAATGGTCATCTCAGAGAAGTCTTGAGTGACCAAGCTAAGAACAATTATGGTTGTAACCGGGACAACGGGAAACCCTCAAAAGCAGGAGAAGATCCCCCGAAACAAATGATCAACAGGATCTTCGGGGGGAACGGGATCAACGGGGTCATCTTTTCGGTAGCAAAAAAGACAAAAGTATTAATAACCAATAGAAAAAAGGCTTCAGGAAGTCACCGAAAGACAATATTACTTTCACGGAGGAGGACACAGAGGATTGTTGCTGCCACACAACGACGCACTGGTAGTTTCTTTAAATGTGCTAGATTTTAAAATTAAACGTGTTCTAGTGGATCCAGGAAGTTCATCTAATATCATACAATGGAGAGTATTGGAGCAAGATAAACTCACTGAAAGCATCATTCCAGCTACAAAACTCCTCGCCGGATTCAACGTTACGAGCGTTACAAGCCAAGGAGAGATTTTGTTACCCACAAATGCTGAAGGAATAATGAAAACAACTATTTTCGAAATGGTAGATGGTGATATGGCAGATAACATTATTCTGGGAAGGCCAAGGTTGCACGAGATGAAAGTTATACCATCAATATATCATCAATTGTTGAAGTTTCCAGCATCCGAAGGAGTTAAACAGATAAGGGTTGGTCAACCGGCGGCAAGGGAGATGAATGCAATTTCGATATCCAACACCAAAGGAAAGGAACACGTGGCATAGCAATTACAAGAAACGGCACCCACTCCCAAACTAGATGAAGTTAGCCCGGGAGCGGAAACATCGGAATTTTATCAGGTGCCAAGGTATTTCCAGTTTCCAGAAGAGACGGATACAACGAAATCCACTGCGGAAGAGCTTGAGCAAATTGCGTTGTTCGAAGAGTTCTTAGAAAGGAAATTTCACTTGGGGACAGGACTGCACCCCGAGCTCAGGTCTGGCCTTAGTAAATTTCTTAAATATAATGCCGATTGTTTTACATGATCGCATGCGGATATAACAGGTATCCCGACGGTGGTAGCCGTACACAAGTTAACTTTGGATCCAACATACCTCTGGTAAGACAAAGAAACGCTCTATTGCCGAAGCCGGGAATAAATTCGTCTAGGAAGAGGTAACTTGCGTACTTAATATCGATTCAATCCGAGAGGTAAAGTATCTAGACTGGCTAGCTAATGTAGTAGTAGTTCCTAAGAAGAACAACAAATTCTGCATATTTGTAGATTATAAAGACTTGAATAAGGCGTGCCCGAAAGACTTGTTCCCACGACCAAACACCGACCAAGTGATTGATGCTACGGCCCGGCACGAGTTAAGGAGTTTCCTCGATGCTTAGTCTGAGTACAATCAAATTAAGATGAACCCGGAGGATCAGGAAAAGACTTCGTTTATAACGAATTCGGTACATTTTGCTATAATGTGATGTTCTCCAGGTTGAAAAATACTGTAGCTACTTATCAACGGCTCGTGAACAAGATGTTTGAAAAACAAATAGGAAAAACTATGGAACTTTATATAGACGATATGCTCGTTAAGTCTTTAGATGCAGGTGATCACCTTAAACATCTGCAAGAAACTTTTGACATCCTTAGAAAGCATAATATGAAACTTAATCCCGAGAAATGCGCGTTTGGGGTCAGCTCCGGTAAGTTTCTGGGATATCTAGTATCGCAAAGAGGAATTGAGGCAAACCCTGATAAGATCAAGTCCATTGAAGACATCACGAACCAACTGTCAAGCGTGAAGGAAGTCCAAAGGCTCAGAGGAGATTGGCAGCTTTGAGCAGGTTCATTTCCCAGTCATCAAAAAAATGTAACCGTTTCTTTGCACTGCTCAAAAAGAAAAATAATTTCGAATGGACCCAAGAGTGCCAGCAGGCTTTGAGAGATTTGAAAAGGTACTTGTCAAGCCCTCTGTTGCTTTCGAAACCAAAAGAAAGTGAAACGCTGTTAGTCTACCTCATGGTCTCGGAAGTCGCAGTAAGTGCAGTTTTAGTCCGTGAGGATGAAGGTACGCAATCTCCCATTTATTATGTTAGTAAAATTTTAACAGGAGCAGAAACTCGCTACCCACATTTGGAGAAACTGGCCTTAGCTCTCGTAGTCGCCGCCTGGAAGCTGAGGCCCTATTTACAATGTTACTCGATAGCCATGGTGACCACTTTCTCTTTGCGGAACATCCTTCACAAACCCGAGCTCTCAGGTAGATTGGCCAAATGGGGCGTCGAAATGAGTGAGTTCAACATAGAATATAAACCAAGGACTGCAATTAAGTCACAAGTATTGGCTGACTTTATGGCCGATTTCAGTTCGGGATTACTTCCTTTAGCAACCAAAGAGGCAGTAATAGTGTCGGAATCGACATCGGGGGTTTGGACCTTAGTTACAAACAGAGCTTCCAATGTAAAAGGGTCCGGTCTTGGTATAGTATTAATCACGCCTTCGGGGGAAACCCTAAGGCAAGCCATCAGAATGGTCCTTTAACTAATAATGAAGCAGAGTATGAGGCTTTGATTGCAGGGCTCGAACTGGCCTCGAGACTTGATTTCGAGGTCATCAAAATCAAATATGACTCACAGCTGGTGGTAAATTAGTTCTACGGGATCTTCGAAACCAAAGAGGAGCGCATGCAACAATACGTGGTAAAGGTCCAGGCTCCATTGGAGAGATTTTGGGAGTGGTTGATTACCCATACCCCAAGGGAAGATAACGCAGAAGCAGACGTATTGGCTAACCTTAGATCATCGACAGAAATAAAAGGATCGGAGTCCGGGACGGTAGTACAACTGATGAACTCGGTCCTGGATACAAATATCTACTATGAGGTAAATGCAACTAATTTGGTCTTGGACTAGAGGAATGAAATCATCGATTATCTCAAGCACGGGAAGTTGCCCGAAGACTCTAAAGGAATCGGTGTCTGGGATGGTAGTACAACTGATGAACTCGATCTTGGATACAGAGAGCTATTACGAGGTAGATGCGACTAATTTGGTCTGGGACTAGAGGAATAAAATCATCGATTATCTCGAGCACGAGAAGTTGCCCGAAGACTCCAAAGCGTCCCGGGCGCTGTGCACCAAAGTAGCACGATATAGCTTCAAGAGATGCCAACTATATAGAAAATCTCTCCAAGGCCCACCCGCCCGATGCTTGGGGGCATCCGAAGCTAACTATAGTTATGCGAGAAGTCCATGAAGGGATAAGCGGCAATCATTCGGGCGTAGATTCCTTAGTGCTGAAATTGGTAAGGGCAGGATATTCTTGGCCCCGCATGGAACAAGATGCCAAAGACCTCGTACGAAAGTGTGATAAGTGTCAACGCTACGCATCACTGGTACATCAACTAGCAGAACTGTTGCATTCGGTTCTGTTCCCGTGACCATTCAATAAATGGGGGATGGACATCGCCACGCCATTGCCACTGGCCCCCGGAAAGGTAAGATTTTCTTTTGATTTTGACTGACTATTTTTCTAAGTAGGTGGAAGCAGGTCCTTATTAGAAGATCGGTGAGCGCGAAGTGGTGGATTTCTTATGGGATAATATAATTTGCAGGTCCGGAATACCAAAAGAGATAGCATGCGATAATGGGTCACAATTTATCGGTGCAAAAGTCACAAAGTTCCTCGAAGATTTAAAAATAAACAGGATCACATCGTCACCCCACCATCCGACCGCAAATGGTCAAGCAGAGTCAACGAACAAAGTGATTATACAATACCTCAAGAAAAGGTTGGAAGAGGCTAAAGGTAATTGGCCCGAGGAATTACCCGGAGTTTTATGGGCGTACTGAACAACGACCAAATCGAGCACAGGAGAAACTCCCTTTTCTCTTGCAGAAGATTTAATCCCGGGGGAAGTACGGGAATCCACCTTGAGATATTTCCAAGCATATGAAGAATCAAACAATGAAGCAATGTTAGTCAACTAGGAGCTACTCGAGGAGCGCAGGGACTTGGTGCATGTAAGAATGCCAACCCAAAAGCAAAGAATGGAGCGGTATTACGATCAAAGAGCCAACCTCCGTTATTTCAAAGTAGGAGACTTGGTCCTAAGGAAAGTAACTCAAAGGACCCCCGAAGCTCAACGCAGGGAAGCTAGGTCCAACATTGGAAGGCCCTTACCGAGTTTCAGCTATCACTGGGAAAGGCTCATATGAGTTAGAGAACCAAGATGGAGAAAAGTTTCCCAGCAACTGCAACGTGAGATATTATTGCTGATGAACATCACCTGAACTGAAAGTATGTGCTGCACTTTTTTTCCCTTCATCCAGGTTTTGTCCTAATTGGGTTTTTCTGGCAAGGTTTTTAACGAGGCAGCAACAGAAAGCATACTACGAAGAAAGCTCCAACAGCAGCAATAAGACCTTTAATAGCAAGGCACACGAGCAAAGATCCACTCTGGGACGGTTAGATAATCTTTTTCTCTATAGTAAAATTCCCACCAGGAAGTTAAGTTTGCCATCAAGCAAAGGTTACCTGACCGTTTAGAAGTACAAACCGCTAGACGGTTGTTAGATAGTCCTTGGCTCGATAGCATGAATTCTTGAGGGGAAGTAAAGTGTGTTACCGAGTTAAGGATTATTTAGCAATTCATTAGTGGGATCTTCGAAGGTACAAGGCTTCCAGTGTTCCAATTCGTTTTTTTCGCATTTGAACACTGGGGGGAATGATGCAATGATACGGCAATAACGACTGCCACATCGATCGGGAAGCAAAAATCAGAAACATAGTTGTATCATCGGGACCGGGGAAAAATACACCCGAAGTCGTATACGAAAGAACGCAAAAAGCGAACTTGCGCAAATACTTATAGAAGCCCTTATGTCAAAAGGTTGATTTCGAAAGAACTCATGCCCGGAATCAAAATGCTTTCAGGAAAAATACGCCCAAGGCTTCACATAATAAGATGCAAACAGTAAAACTTGCACAAAACTCTTAAGCAAAAGAAAAGAGAATGCAAAGATTGAAACTTGCATAAATGTTCAAACGACGGAAAGGCTCAAAAAATACTTGAGCAAAAAGATGTTTTTATTTAAATAACATTCCAAAATGGCACAGATACAAGAACTGGAAAAAGAAAAGAAAAGCTAAACTACAGCAACTCCGCAATCTGGAGGAAGAGAAGTGTTCGTGCCCCCAGGGTAAGTGGATAGATCCACCGATGGCTCAACATTTTCGCCTTCGCCAGTTTGGCCTTCAACATTTTTGTCTTCCGCTTCCTCTTCAGTTCCCAAAGTTTCGGAACCGGAATCGGACGCAGCAAGCTCTACCGGGAGACCGTTTTTAGTAGCCAAATTAAGCTCACGGGCCTTAGCAATTTCAGCATCAAAGTCAATGATACTAGCTTTGGCCTCTTCCAAGGTTTTTCTCCTTATGTTGTACATAGTGTAGGTTTTCTCAACGAAAAGGGAAGCCGCTCAGCGCTTAAGTTCTTCTTTAAGTTGGGTTACCTCGGCAGAAAGGCTTTCTCAGGCGGATCTAACACGTCTAACGCTAACATCAAGGCCGCGAACAGTTGAATTAAAGAGCTTATTATGCTCGATAGTTTTCCTATATTTCTCCTCCAATTGGGCATGTTTCACCCCCACAGCAACAAGCTCTTTAGTTTTGGAGTTCAAGGTTGCTTCTAAGTTAGTCAATCTTTCAGCGGAGGCAGCCTTACGATCGGATGCAACAAGAACGGCGTTGTGAACTTCAAACCGTTTGGCCTTAGCCTCTTCAAATTGAACCCTCAACGAGGCAATCTCTTGGCTAAGGGTCTCCAATTCTTGCTCGCTTTGCTGCAAACGAGCCTCCAATATAACGGCCTTAGTGGCTTTGGCTTCTAATTCTGAGAGGCGAGCGACACTTTGCTCCCAATTTGCCAAAAGCTGATCCCCTGCGGAGGTAATTTCTTCCTTCTCACGAATCAACCTCTAAAGGCCCTCGGAAGCAAGAAAGTTGGCCTACAAAACAAGAAAGGCAAAACTCAGGATATGTTCAGGCAAAAATAGAAGAAATAACAAATGAAGAAAGGAACGTACCGCTGCGGCATTGTGCATGGCGTTGTTCAACAAATACTCTCCCGTGAGTGCCTGAATCTTTTCCCAATCTTTCTCTGAAGCCAAGGCCTTAGATAATTAGCAAGCTCCACCGGCCGGGATAGTAAGTTGCATCCGGTAGAAACCGAAAGAGTAATATTCCTCCTCCTTTGTGGACTTTTAGAAGGGGCTGCATAATTTTGCTCCAGATTCCTATGAATTGGGGACTGGGGAAGAGGAACACCTTCTTCATGGTCAGGTGAGACAGATGGAGATGATGTAGCAGTTGCTGGTGGAAGAGTGGATGAAGGTGGAAATGATGTAGCAGTTGCTCGTGTTGGTGAATATGGAGATGAAGCTGATAGAGTTGAAGAGATAGAAGCAACTGCAGCAAAGGCAGTGCTGGTTGTTGGTTGCTCGCCAGTCGAGGACGGAAGGGACCCGGTACTCAATCCCAAAATACCGGGCACGAGGACTAGGACACGAAAGCGGGAGTCCGTATTTTCCACCATATCGTATCCCCCCCCCCCCCCCCCC
>MCJB01049521.1:5394-39893 GCA_002018475.1 Nicotiana obtusifolia | reverse complement strand
ACTTTGGTAAAATATTAACAAGAAAGCGACCAACTTTGGTTGCTAACATATATACCTTTCTATTAGCGACCAAAGTTGGTCCCTAAATGAAAATCTGATTTATTTTAATATTCCAGATTGGCGACCAACTTTGGTCGCTTATGGCACCATAAAATTCCTTCCACTAAGCGACCAAAGTTGGTCGCCAATTTTTTTTCTGATTTAATTTAATATTCAAGAATATTAATTTAATATTCAAGATGGCGACCAACTTTGGTCGCTTATTTCCCTAGAAAATTTCCCTTCCTTAGGCGACCACCTTTGGTCGCTAAGTTTGAACGTGGGTCCAGTTGGGCGACCAAAGTTGGTCGCTATTTTTGAATTTTCTTTGACCGGATTTGTTTGACCAGTCCGGTCAAAATGTTGAACACATAGGCGACCAATTGGCGACCAATAGTGGTCGCTATATTATTTAAATTTTTTTTTCATTTTTTTCGTCTATTTTGGCGACCAAAGTTAGTCGCTTTTTGTGGCAGACCAACTTTGGTCGCTAATATTTGGTTCCTAAATGCCTGATTTCTAGTAGTGTGAATAGTTCCACTAGCAAGTTATACCAACAAACTTTCATTTTATATTGCACAAGCATAATACATGTTCAGCGACATTCAATCAAGTTATTAAGTTAATGAAGTACGTTGTTCTCAGGTTGACAAGAGGATATCTTCCTAAACAGTTTCTTGAGCATTGCATGAATTTGAGAGAACTAGAAAACGTAAGTGGCCAAAAAATACAACAAGTAGATTAATGCAGAATATCATTTTAGATGAACAAATAACATTACTATGATACCCCAATCAACATTTGTCCATTATTAACATTTTTTGAGACTATCATGATGGACGACGTTTATTCAACTTAACAGAACCAACATGAGGCAAAACATGGTTGTTATTCAATGTTTCTAACTTAGGCAGACATATCATCATAATAGGGTAGGCATGTTGTTGGGAATACCTTTTAAAACAAGTGATCATAGCCAAATTGATATAGTAGTTTGAACATGGAACATTCTCATCAAAGGGCGATAGGGAGGTTTATGAACATCACTAGGTTTGTAGAAATCTATCAGGTGAGTGCAGATACAAGCACGGAGGTCAAAGAGGAGTCATACAACCAGCCAACAGTAAATGCATTTACTAGCCATTACTATAGGGTTCATAGTCATATAAATAGCGAAGGGACATGGGTTGATCAGGACATGGTAAGTGGGCGAATTAAGGGATAGCTATGCTAATAGGTTCATCACATGATATCAAACAACAATGATTGACTCGCATGATTCACTAAGTGTGCAGAACATGCATGGTTTTAACAACAAGATTGTCAACCAAAGTCATCAAGAAGACCGATCAAATATAAAACATAAATTGTAATGAGAATCACTCTTTATGAATTAAAACAATGTGGCGCAAAATCACAAGCACGAGGATTAATCTGGCATAGTGCAACAGATGTGAAGTTTTAACAGAAAAATAGAGGAAGCATAAGATCATGACTTAGTCGATTTAGCTGGTATGGTAGCTATCATTCAAATAACAGAGATGGAACACTCATAATATCAATATATCTTGTAGCTCAACTAATTATAAAGGTTCTACGGGATTTGTTCATAAAATTACCAACAACACAGAAATATTTTATCCAGGCTAAGTTATGAGGAATGGAATCTATTAACGACCCATATTGGATAGCAATATCAAAACAACATAACATATAAAGAAACTATCAACTCATCAATGAAAATGGCATGCAAAATAGAACACAACAAGTATAATCTTACAGCATTAATGTATGATATAAAAGACAGAGGATTAACAGGGAAAACATTACGAACATAAGACTACATAATTGATATATTATAAAAGGGGGGTCAGTTCACACCGCCCTTTTGTAGAGCACCAAACCAAGAAAATGTTGATCGTTGCTGCTTAGGAATCCAAACCAACAATGATCCACTCACAGAGATCGAACTCGAATAGAAAATAAAAAGAAAAAAATGAAATTACAAAGGAACTACTGGGACATAGATTTAGTAGAAAAGACTTGAACTTTTAATTCTTTTAGTGCATGAGCGAGTGGTGTTAGGTGTATATTGATGTCTGTTAGGTGAGAATATTTAAGGCCATATTTATAGTGGCCTTCAATCCTTATGGTTCCGATAGTTTCAAATCTATAGTAGATGGTGACGATAGACGGATGATGATAGCAATAGAGGTGAAATCAAAAAACTACATAAGGGAAAATCAATGTGGGATTTACCTCACAAAGAGATGAGGAGTCGACTTTTGAAGAGTGAAGATACATCTGTCAAAGCCCTATGTCCAGAGGTCACTGTGTTTGACCTCTGGACACGAATAATAAGTATGAAATCAGAGACAATATCCATGCATGCTCCGATTTGAAAGAACGAAGGGAGAACAAATATGCTTCAGGTTGCACGATTTAGACCTAGCATTTTGATTTGGGTTTTTTCAATTGTAGAGATGAAAGGGGAAGGTTCAAACGAGATTCACGGCGTTGCAAGGTCAAAGGACATGATTTGAGGCTGATTGGAAAGACCTTGCACAAATTTATGCAATGATTTTTGATTGATATGACTTGATGGGGATGAGAGAAAAGAGAGAGAAAGGGGAAACTAGGGCGGGCGGGCACAGTGGTTTTAGGGTTAGGGGTCTCTTAGGTTTAAAGTGAGAGATTGAATCTGAGTCGTTGGACTTTTTGATCAACGAAGCTTATTTTTTTGGGAATGAATGTTGATAAAATGAATTGTTATGGAAAAATGTTTGTCGTTGGATCTTTGTGATCCAACAGCTGAGATGGGTATTGACCCAATTTTGCCCTCATATTTTACAAAGTATTCCATATACTTTCAAAGTATCCTATTGCATTACTACCCAATTTATAGGGGCCATATAAATTATTTCTATAATTTTTAATGCTTTTAAAATTGGTTTCATGCATTTTTAATTATTCAAACATTTACTAATTATTCCCTAAAATTATTTTGAGTGATTTAAATTTGTCTTTTATACCATATGCACATTTTATAATATTTTACTCCATTTATATAATTATATTTGTATTTTTCATTATTATTTACAATATTTTCAATAATAGCCTATACTCTACAATTAATTGCATTTATTATTTAATTTGGGTCAAAATAATAGTTTTTTTTTGTACCATCTTCAGTTATTGTTTCTAAAATGTTATGTTGCATAAACAGTTTTTTTATATTTAGTTAGTTATTTTATTAATTTATTTTATAAACCAGCCCAATATTGAGCCAAACAAGAGCAAATTACTAGCTCGGACCTTGCAAAATCCTTGGCCCAATTTCCCCAACCCAAACAAAATGACCCCTTTATGTCGAACCCAATCGGGACCTGACTTTTACCCTTCCCGCTTCCACTTTTAACCCTGGCAATTGATCTCAAACGATCAACGGCCCATAATAAACACCTTTTTCTCCTTATATCCCCATAACCTAAATCATAACTCCATTTCAACCCGTCCGTCGCCGCTAAATCCTCTCGAACCTTCTACCTTCTTTGAAGAGAACTGCTAGCCGCGCCACTCCAAATCCCAATCTCCATCCGAGATTACATGAAAATCATCTATATTTCCTTTCCTTTTCTGCACACCCAACGATTCTTCATATTTTCTCAACACTATATGTTTGGTATTGAGTTATTTATTGAAGCTAAGCTACAAGTATTTGTTCAATTCCCATTCTATGTACTCCCTATGTTATTGACTTGGTACATTCAACAACCAGGGCATGTGGGTCCGATTCATCAAGATCTCTGGCTATTTTTTACTTCCTGTCAAATTAGGATTTAACCGATTTTTACCTACTCCGACTTGGAATAGGTTCTGCATGCAGTGCTTTATTTATTTCTTTGATTCGATTGATGTTTGTCTTTTATAATTTTGTTAATTCAACACTATATAAACTCCTCCCCAATTCTCCTAAAAAGGACTTTGGAATCACTACTACTCCCTCACTTAGTCACTCATTTTGTTCTGAAACTTTTAGTTCTTGGCGGCTGAAAGCCAAGAAAACCAGAATTCATTTAATTGACCTTCTCAGTGTGAGCATTGCTCGGGGTTCATTTGAAACCCTTGGGAACTCTGAAGCACTGAGCTTGGGGGTTCTATTGTTGTCTTTGCTATTGAAGTAGGACTGGGACTATTCATCTTATTTGCTTGTTTGTTCATCTGCAGCTGGTAAGTCTCTTTGACCATAGCAATTTCATTCTCCTTCATTTATACTTTGTGCTTTGTGTATACATGTCTCTGGCACTTTTATGAAATAATATCCTACTATGTTACCTTGTTTGTAACCTTACTTGCTCTGAAGACCTCTAATGATTCTATACATTTAGCACCTAAACTTGCCTAATTTCTGATTATTAATGGATATTTGTGTATTTAACATAGGTGATTTCTACCTCTCTTAACCTATTTAGTTTACTGCGTGTATGTTGATATCTAATGTTAGTCCTAAATTTTCCTCTCTACTTTATTCTGGACTATTATGACAACCAACTCATGCCTAGAAAGTATTCTGATTCATGTTGAGTCATTCATGCCTAACCTTCTATGTTTCAGGGTTCTACTGTTAGTTATGACCATGTCCCCATGCTATTTGTGGTTCTACTATATACATCTGACCTACTCGATTCTGTGTATTAGTTGAGACCTCTAGAGTAAATCTCAAAACTAGCCTCTCCTCCTATATGTGACCAACTAGTACCAGGTTTAATACTAGCATGTCTTGCTTCTGAAAAATTGACATGCCTCTTGTGTTGTGGCTGATGTTCAACATGCTAAATGTTTCCCCTGCTTAATTAAGTAATTGCTTGATCATGAACTTGTTCTGTTATGTTGTTCCTTTCATTAGGCTTTTCAAGATATACACTTTCATGTGAAGATTGTGCTTTGCTTGTTTCTTGTATATGATTATGCTACACCCTCATCTAATGTTCTCTAGGTTATTCTAAATTGTGCTTCAATTTGAAACACTTTGGAATGGTTTACTATCCTATGGTGGTAAATCCTATCACTCTTACACTTTGTTTCTGGAATTATAAGCATAAAGTTTCCTCATATATGTCTTGTATGCCTTTCAATTTAGCCTGATCCTGTTTATATGTCTTGGCTAGAGCTGCTATTAGCTACAGCTTTAAGAACTAAGTGTTTGAGCTGTTTAGTTAATTCTATGAGTATTTTGTCTCCTGTATGGCTGAATTTAGTATCCATTTGGGTACGTAAGTAATTCGTTAGGCCTAATTTTGGGCCATACTTGTTGGGTTTGAGCATGGAACTCAGGTTGCTTTGGTAAGCCAATGTTTGGTCTGCTGTTGTGCGAGGATTAGGACCATTGAAGGCCTTGGGACATCCCTGGGTTATTACTGTATTGGGACAGTAATTGCCTCATTGGACTTGTATTCGTTCAAACTGTATTTTGTCCTCCTGTATCATTTCTTCTTGGGCCTCTAATAACTTGTAAACAAATAGTTGGGGATTAATGGAAAAAGAGAACTAGGATAATTTATCTTTTTCATGAATGGGTAGAGATCATTCCTTTAGGAGCTTTACTGTTTGTTTGTTCATCATGCCTCATTCTCTGGAATTATCTCTACACATGTTATTCCCTTAGAAAACATGACTTAGGGTCTATATAATGACTCGAATGGTTAGAAAGCATGCATATAGGCTCAGAATTGGAATTGTTGCAGTGAGATATTATGCCTAAGTAGGTCAATACAAATAACTGAAAATGTATGCTTTGGTATTTCTTTCAAATATGTGACTCGTCTAGACACCATGTCTATAGGATTTCAATTCAGATAATCCAAGTTGTCATCACTGCTATTCTACTTTTGTAATACAACCTATCTACAACGCATGCCTATAAAGAGAAATGAATAATTCTGCATTCTCTACTACTTCACTTCCCATACGCGAATCGTTTAGAGATCATGTTTATAGGATGCTACTACTCACCTAGAAATCATGGCTATAGGATTCTTTAATAGAACTATGCATTAAAAAAGCCTTTTCGTCAAAACGGGTCACCTAGAAATCCTGCCTATAGGAATTTACATGAATTGCTAAGTGGTTTAAATCACATAAAAACCATTCTTATAGGTCTTGACAAAATTAACATGCCTTAACTCAAAACCTGCCTATTTATAGATGTGCGCTTAACTAATATGAATATAGATGGTATAAGTCACAAAAGTCCTCCTAATTGGCGACGTGCACCAGAGTCCATATGAGGAGGTAAACTTTAGCCTTTTCTGTTAGTTATGTGTAGTCCTATTTGTTTTAATTGCGCGCCTAGTTTTCTCATTTTGAGCAGCTTAAGGGATGTATAGAACTACCAAAGTAGTAGGTCCAAAAACGTCCTGGACCATAGGCATGGGACGGGTAAAGAACACATAAGACGCGATTTAGAATCGAACTAGAACGCTTTTAGATAAAAAATTTTAATATAGTAATTGGGTAGCAGGAGATGATAGTTTCTGCCCGCTGAATAATATGAGAAACCCTTACACTTAAGGGAGTTGCAAAGTATTATTTATGTTGCACGGGGTTATCCTTTAGGCTAAAAAAGATAGGATCCCCCCACCCATATGGTTACTATTTGTGCGAAGTTAGATTAGACTAGGTTATGTCTTGTAATCTTCAAAGATTGTACCAATTACTAATTAATTTATAACCTACTTCTTTCACATATGCACTCTTTTTAATACTTCTTTCACCTTGTAATTAGATGATTGGACTCCTTGTTCAAATTTACACTATCATATAGGATAACTATAAATCAATAATCCCCACATAGTGAAATATTCAGTCGGGAACCACAATTGTGGCCGCGAAGAGCGCCTAACTCCTTCTCTTGAGGTAATTCGAGCCCGTACTCGATATTTGGTGACGTTGACTAGTTAAACTGAGTTATTTGCAAAAAGGTGCCCTAACGCATCTTAACAATCATTAGGCGGAAACTCTTCTCTTTTAATGCACATTTAAAAGAGTTGTCACACGTTAAAATCCACTTTCGTGAGAAAATGGGACGTGACAACATGGCCACTTTTGCTGGGAATATATTTAGGCTCTTACCATGACGAATCTTTGCTTTTGTGGGATTAATTAAACTACTTGATTTCTTTCATGTACCTCCCTTTTCTTGTCCCTTTAATTTGAAATTTTTATATCATGAACCTGCCTTACCTAGCTCCTTTATTCACTGCACATAATTATGTTTCTCGAATTTTTGTGAACTATGCTAACTTCTTCCTTTTGTCTTTTCTTTTCCCTTCTCTCTCTTGTTTATTTTATCGCACTATTTCCTACTCTTATGTGCTTTCACAATGCAAAATATTTGGCTATATGTTATTACTTCTGCATAAGCATGCTTTCAACATCATATTCTAGTCGTGCCTATTATCAACATAGCGTCGCTTGATGAGTGTCCATGCTTCCCTAAAATACTATTTTTAAATCGGAAAGGCTTAATAACGATAGGCTAGTCGATCAGCAAGTCGGCAGTCCCGTGCCTTTCCCTCTCAAGTAGTCCGCTTGAGAGTATAAATCTAGAACCTTCTAGAAATCCCACTCTAATTTAAAATGTGCATTCATCATGTTAAAACCTAGGATGGATTAAGACGCCCATGGCACATTAATCCAGTTAGATAATCATTGTCCAAAGTCAAAGGGGATTTCCACAATTCCAAAGGACACAATCATGCTATGTGCATTATTTGGAGAAAATGTGCCAACATGTTGACTGTTATTATGTAAATAATTAAATCTGGAGGGGGAAAGGGCTAACTTTTTTATTATTTGCAAAAAATGAGGCACGAAATTCCCATGTTTGTCGTGGTCCATAATGTCCCAACTCTGTTGATTGATTGGTGGAACGACCTTGCACTATGTAACAGAAACCACGTAAGAAAAGTATTGTGTAATTTACCGTCATTGTTGAACGTACGGCCAAATAGAGAATTAATTGAGGCAGCCACTATGTTTTGGGATGAAAAGAGAGTTGTCTTCTGGTTCGTCAATATAGTGATAACTCCTCTTTTAGAAGAAATTGGGGGGTTTTCCAAACTTACATGGGATAGTCCGGGTCTGTTGGTGCTAGAAAATCATACCCCACGCGGTTTTTCTGAAGATGCTAGGGTTCAAGAAGAATGAAGAATTAGTTTTCATGAAGAAATCATACATTCCATCCGATTTTCTCTATGAACGCTATGGACATATATACTATTTGCATCATGAGGAATCGGCTATCACCTCTTTGGAATGGGTTCATCGTTGAGTTTTTGTCTTCATAGTCTACTTTTTGGGTCTGCTAATTTTCCAATGCAAGGAGGGAAAATTCACTCTCATTTTGCCATGGTCTCCAGGATCGCGATGTAAGGGATCGAGGGACAAAGGTACACTACTGTTCCTATGATACTAACTGAGATGTACTGAGCCTTGGATCGGTACAAACATGGGTTTGGACATTTTGAAGGTTGCGATCATCTACTACAGGTTTGGTTGCTCGAGCATTTTCAGAGGGAAGACTACCATCAGGAGCTCTTGCGTAGACCACCGAATGACTATATTTCCAGTTATAATCCAAAGAAGATGACATTTGCTCCAGATAAGTTTGTGAAGCCTGGGAATGCTTAAGAGTTGGCACGCTTATTCAGTAATCCAACTGACGAACAAGTGCATTGGACGTTTGAGTGATTTCCAATAAAAGACTTCATAATTAGGTCCAAAGGGGCCGCACATTTAGTGTTGATTGGGTTACGAGGCATCTACCCTTACGCTCCTATAAGGGTAATGAGGCAAGCTGGGAGGAAGTAGATTATACCTCGAGTTTCTAATATGATTTAAGTATAAGGCAGACTTCAAAGGGGACATTATTCTATTCAAGTTCGAGGCTCGGCACATGTGGAACCAAAATCATTGTAGATTGGGAGACTATCGAGTCGGGAAGGTACCATGCTGGGCATATGTATTACTACCTTTCAGGGCTAGAGGATGATATAACCAGGGATGTCGAACCGGGAGTCAATTTGAAAGACAAGATGAGAGGTAAGGCGGCCGAGGCTCAGGTACAATACAAGACGCTACGCAAGAGAGTGTTTAAATCTGAGGCAAACCATATCGAACATCATGGGATAGACATGGAGGCAATAAAAGAATCGAAAGAGATCGCGGAAAAGTCGAGAGAAGTGTTAGAGCACTTAGAACAAGGGTTGATAGAATCGGAAGGAAAGATGAGGAAGATGCTTTGGGGCTACCAAGGTATGGGCTACGACGAGGGAGGAAGGCTGGCAATGGCATACTTTTTGCTCAACATGCGTGACCTTGGGAATGTGATTGATTGAGCCAAAAGGTCATAGAATGGAGAAGGTCCTTCTGGGACCAAATAGATTAGGAGGAAATTTTCTTTACTGCTTTCTAGTTAGATTCCGTTAGACTCAATGTAATAAGGCTTCATGCCATTAGTGACTTTTTATTATTATTTCGATTTATTAAAATTTTGGTTCGATTTATTTTTTGCATTGCTGAGATGAGGCAACATTGGCATAAATTTTCTCCAATACTTTTTGTCGCTTAGGCTTACCTCGGGCATAACAAGGTCCCATAATTAGGATGCAAACTATTGCATGCCTTACGTGCTACTTGCTTAAATATTGAAAACACTCTTTTATTTCGTCTTGCTGACTTGGCTACCTTTTTTTTTCTTTGGATTATTCCCAATCCTAATGTTGGTTCGTGCATTCTGGCAACGTCAATATATCACACTAGATCCAGAAGGCTTGTACCTCCTCCTCAACCTAACGTCATCAAAAGCAACGGCAAAGGAAAAATGGAAGATTTTAGTGGCAATAGAAAGCATAATGCTACTATAACGGAGAATGTAGAAACTTCAGATGGAAGAAGCACACTAGGACAAAATAAATTGGTTCTGTGGCTAGAGCAGAAGATGTTGGAGTTACAAGGCGAACTCGAGCAGGTCCAAAACCTAGCCAACCTCTCCCTTACTTTGAATGTCCCCGACATCAATCATCAGAATGCCACCACTCAAAACCAAATGCCACACCAAAACACAAAACCCAAAAATACACCATTCTTAGCTCCACAAAATCCTCCGGCAACGCATCAATGCCACAATCCCGCACCCCCGCAAAACCTTAACCCTCCACCATTACAAACTCATATGCAACACCACCATAATACGACCAAGTATTTGCAAACTACTATCTATCATACCCCTCAGAACATGCCACAACCTACCCCTAATTCACCTAAGACATCAATCATTGATCACCCATACACTCAAGTCCCAGGAACACACCAAGGAAACCCGATATACGTGGACACCCTATCACACACCCTACAGCAAACATTATACCAATCCTAACCAACTAAGAAGGACCTTCTCAGGGATGAAGAGTTAAAGGAGTTGTCTGGAAGGGTCTAGAGTGTCAAGGGAGGGAAAGGTGTCAAAGGTTTGAATTATGAAGATTTGTGTATCTAGCCAGATGTGGAGCTACCGGAGGGTTACAAACCTCCTAAGTTAGAGAGGTTCGATGGCGCCGGCGATCCCAAGGTGCATTTGAGGACTTACTATGATAAACTCGTCGGAGTAGGCAAAAATGAGCAAATCCACATGAAGTTGTTCATCTGAAGTCTCATTAGGGATGCTTTATCCTGGTACATCAATCATAATCCAAAGAGTGGTTCAATTGGTTAAGTATGGCATTTGACTCTACATTAACACCGAAAAATGCGCAAGACATTTTCTATATCCAAAATCTCAAGACGAAGCTCATAGAGGCCTTCCGTGAGTATGCTACCCGCTGGAGATCAGAGGCCGCCAAGGTGAGGCTGCCTCTAGAAGAGGAACAAATGAATGCTTTTCGTCAGAGCTCAAGCTCCACAATACTGTGAGAGATTGATGGTTATAGAGAATCACAAGTTCTCCGATATCATCAAGTTGGGGGAAAGAATAGAAGAGGGCATCAACAGTGGTATGGTTACCAACTTTGAAGCATTGCAAGCTACCAACAAAGCCTTACAATCCAGAGGCATTTTGAAGAAGAAGAAAGCGAGTGCCATGATGGTAGCCCAAGGTCCTAAGTCTCCCCTTATCTATCGAACACCTCCACCAGCATATTAACCTTCACCTCCAAAGTATCATTACCCCGCCAACACCTACCAAACATACAATACGCAACTAGCATACTACCACTCATCTTCCCCTGCCTGTCAGAGCTACCCAAAACCCCAACAAACTTCGACGGCATAACTCCCAAACAATACACTCCTATCGCCCAGCCCATAGCCTAATTATACGAGATACTGAATGCCGCCGATTATGCCATTCATTCCTACAACTGCTATTGAAAGTCCTTCTCAATGGATCAATACCAACAAGACTTGTGCCTATCACTCAGGCATGAAGGGACATACAATCGAGGAATGACGTATGTTGAAAGATAAAATCCAGACACTGACTGATACCAATGTTATACAGGAGAAGGAGTTTGTAGCAAATTTTCGTAATAACCCCCTTCTTGATCACAGGGGTGAGGGAGTGAATCTGATCGAGACTGATGAAGAATGGGACTACGAAGGATCTATCGGTCTCATCTGAGAGGGAGACACTTCTAAAACATTTCCTGTCACACTCTCACCAACTGTGGTGCAGACCAAGGCATCGTTTGAGGTTGAGGTAGCTACACCCAAGCTACCATTCACTATGATGCTAGCTCCATCACCGTCTTACAAATATGACGTTGTTCCATGGGATTATGTAGTAGCTGAAATGAGAAAAAGAAAGCGAAGATGGAAGAGACGGGTGCCGCACGGGGAATGACTAGAACTGGCAAGGTCTACACAGAGAAATATCTTGGAGGAACGAGTAAGGAAACCGCACGAAAACCACTTGTTGTGGAGAGAGGTAATGATGATCTTTGGAGTAAGGTACAAGCAATGGAGTACACTATTGATGATCACCTAAACAAGTCTCTTGTTCAAATATCTGTCTTGTCGCTGTTACAAAACTCAAATTCACATAAGAGTGCCTTGATGAAGGTGTTGATTAATGCTTATGTACTTGTTGGTATCACTAGTGGAGATATGGCAAACATGGTGGGACAGGCCTTGGAGAGTCACAATATCAATTTCCATGAAGATGAGCTGCCGCTAGAAGGATTGAGTCATAACAAAGCATTACACATCACTGTGCAATATGAAGATACGTTCATAGCTCGTGTATTGATTGGTGGGGATTTAAGTTTGAACATATGCGCTCTGACTAATCTAATAAGAATGGGCACAGGTATACCAGAGATATAGATGGGAAGCATGAACGTGAAAGCATTTGATGGGTCTCAAAGAGCTACAATTAGAGAGATTAACCTGCATCTGAATATGGGCCCGACTTAGTTTGATGTCGAGTTCTGGGTGCTAGATATATCCGCTACCTATAACTTGTTGTTGGGACGACCATGGATACACACGGCTAGTGTAGTTGCTTCTACTTTGCATCAAGCCGTGATGATGGAGTGGAATCACCAGGAGGTAGTTATCCATGGGCATGGAAGTAATCCTATCTCTACGAACCAGATCGAGCCACTAATTGAGAATAGAAAGAAATTGGGAGGATAAACATTATACAACATTGATCGAGTGAATACGGTCGAGAAAGGTCGATGGTGGAGCAACAAGGTACTGAGCATGCTGTTGTGGTTAGGTTATAACCAGGCAAGGGTTTTGGTCCTAAGCTTCAAGGGATCGTCAAACCAATACGACCGCGAGCTCATGCACGACCTTTGGTCAAGGATATTAATATACCGTGCAGGAATATAATGATTGGACACCACCATGGTATGACTTCTACAATCCATTGGATCAGCCCATACCACCGCTGTACCAGACATTCCGCCAAGCCGATGTGATTTGTGGTACTGAGGAGGATGAGGTCTTATCCGGTATGAGGAACCTGTTTCTGAATGAGGAAGAGATAGATTGCAGTGCAATCTTGGAGGAGGAGGATGAAGACCGTACCATCCAGACATTGGAAAATGGCAATGTTCTCAGGAACTGGATTGCTGCACCATTCAGGGCTCGCCGAGCACCTGGGTAGCTTTGGCAGAATTAGCATGATTCCCTTTAAGATTGTTTTCTTGGATTTAAGACATTTTCAGTAAATTTTTTTTAAATAACCACTCGAGATATCTAGCCAGATTTGTTTGACAATTTTAATTTTAAATTAATGCATCATTGCCTTTCGTTTATTTATATTACAATCTTTCTACATTCCTTTCTACATAATTATTACATATCTTGTTGAATGTACGACTATGACATATAATGAGACAACGCAACACGAGGAGTGTAATTCAGAAGAGTGGGAAAATAATGTAATACCTGAGGAAATTGTCAACGAAGTAGAGGATTTTTAGAACAAACCAAAGTCCGATTTGCAAGAGACTGAGGCAGTTAACTTAAGGGATTCTGAAATAGTCAAAGAAACTTGCATTAACATTCATCTATCACCATCACATAAGGAAGAGTACATCATATTTCTAAAGGAATATGAAGACATTTTTGCATGATCCTATGACGACATGACAGGGTTGAGCAAATCCAATGCAGCCCACAAGCTACCTACCAACCCTAAGTGTCCACCGGTAAAGCAAAAACTTAGAAAATTCAAGCCAGACATGAGTTTGAAGATAAAAGAGGAAGTTACCAAGAAAATCAAAGACAAGGTCCTTCGAGTGGTCGAGTATCTAACCTGGCTAGCCAAAATTTTTACGGTACCAAAGAAGTATGGGAAAGTCAGTGTGAGCGTTGACTATCAAGATCTGTACAAAGCAAGTCCTAAGGATGATTTCTCGCTGCCCAACATACACATACTAATCGATAACTACTCCAAGAATGAGCTCCAATCCTTTGTTGATTGCTTTGCAGGGTACTATCAAAACTGGATAGACGAAGAGGATGCAGGAAAGATAGCCTTCATCAAACCGTAGGGAATATATTCCTAGAAGATGATGTTGTTTGGTTTGAAGATCACCGGGGAAACCTACATGAGATCCATGACTAGTCACTTTCACAATATGATACTCAAGTAAATAGAGTTGTACGTGGATGCTGTCATCATCATGTCTAAGAAGAGTCACATAGCAGACAGGTGAAAGATTTTCGACCGTCAACGAAAGTACAATCTGAAGAAGAATCCTGCAAAATGTGTTTTCGGTGTCCATGCCTGGAAATTGCTAGGTTTCATCATCAGTCGCTACGACATTGAGCTGGACCCGTCAAATATCAAAGCTATTCAGGATCTGCTGCTACCAAAGAACAAGAAGGATGCTATGAGTTTCTTAGGTCGTCTCAATTATATCAGTCGTTTCATAATAAGGTTGACGGTAATATGCGAGCCAATATTCAAGATTCTGAGGATAGATGTTTTGATGAGTTGGACTGAAGAGTATCAAAGGGCTTTCAATAAAATCAAGGAGTACATGTCCAGAACTCCTATGTTGGTCCCACCTGAACCCGCGAGACCTTTGTTACTGTACCTATCCGTGTTGGATGGAGCCTTTGGTTGCATGTTGGTACAATAAGGTGAAACTGGAAGGAAATAGCAAGTAATATACTATTTGAGTAAGAAGTTCACACCCTACGAAGCTCGATATTCTCTATTGGAATGTACTTGTTGTGTTCTAACATGGATAGCCCAGAAGTTGAGGCATTATTTCTGTGCCTATGGGCAAGCTAGCAAAGTGGAAAATATTACTAAGCGAATTCGACATCATCCATGTGACTCAAAAGGTAGTCAAGGGGCAAGCTTTGGCCGATCCCTGAAAGAGAACCCCGTTGACGGGCAATACGAACCATTGAAGACGTATTTCCCTGACGAGGAAGTGTCGTTCATAGGGGAAGGCATTGCCAAAGCGTATGACGGTTGGAGAATGTTTTTCGACGGACCCGCAATATTTAAAGGAGTGGGCATTAGGGCTGTCTTAGTATCAGAAACCGATCAACATCATCCGGCATCCGCCAAGCTTAGGATCCCGTGCACCAATAATATGGCGAAATACGAGGCTTGCATTTTGGGACTCAAATTGGCCATCGACATGAAGATTCAAGAATTACTGGTAATCAGAGATTCAGAATTTTTGATACATCAGGTACTCGGAGAATAGGCCACCAAGAATACCAAAATATTACCATACTTACTATTTGTGCATGACCTGATCAAAAGGTTCTCAAAGATGGAGTTCAAGCATGTTCCTAGAATCAAGAACGAGTTAGCGGATGCGCTGACCACCTTATCTTCCATAATACGACATCCAGATAAGAACTATAGATCCCATCCCAATAGAAATCCGTAAGCAGCTAGCTTACTGCGCTCATGTCGAAGAAGGGTTCGATGAGAATCTATGGTTTCATAATATGAAGGAGTATCTAGAAAAAGGAGAATACCTTGAAAAGTGCTACGCAAACTCAGAAGCGCACACTTTGGAGATTAGCCAACGACTTATTTCAGAGCGGAGGAATTCTATATAGAAGGACTTGGTCAACTAAGATGTGTCGATGGCAAAGAAACTTTTAGGTTGCTCGAAGAAATACATGCGAGAACCTATGGATCTTACATGCATGGGTTTGTTCTAGCAATGAAGATATTAAAGGCAGGATATTCTGGATGACTATGGAGACTAACTATATCAAATATGTACAGAATTGTCACCAGTGCCAGGTGCATGTTGATATGATACGAGTAACACCCAATGAACTCAATGCGACAAGTTCACCCTAGCCTTTCTCAGCTTGGGGTATGGATGTCATCGGACCAATCGAGCCCGCTGCTTCCGACGGACACAGATTCATCTTGGTAGGTATAGACCATTTTGCAAATTGGGTCGAAGTTGCTTCCTATAAAGCTGTGGCTAAGAAGGTAGTAGCAGATTTTGTCTGAGACCGTATTGTTTTGCCGGTTCGGAGTGCCTGAATCAATCATTACCAATAATGCTGCCAATCTTTATAGTGATTTTACAAAAGCCACTTGTGAAACATTCAAAATCAAGCACCGGAACACAATAGCATATAGGGTAGAAATGAATGGAGCCATAGAAGCTGCCAACAAGAATATTAAGAATATATTAAGGAAGATGGGAGACAATTACAAGCAGTGGCACAAGAAGCTACTATTTGCCCTACTCGGCTACCGCACCACGGTCCAAATGTCAACTGGGGAAACTCCCTACTTACGGTCTATGGTACGGAAGTCGTTATACACGCCAAGGTTGAAATTCCATCTTTGAGAATCATACAAGAAGCCGAGCTAAGCGAAGTAAAATGGGTACAGATCAATTATGAACAGTTTGCTATTATAAACGGTAAAAGGATGAACACAGTGTGTCACGGTCAAATATACCATAATAGAATGGCAAGGGATTGCAATAATACGGTTAGATCGAGACAATTCATACCGGGGTAATTGGTGTTGAAACGGATCTTCCACATCAGGATGAAGCAAAATGAAAAATTCTCACTTAACTGGCAAGGTCCTTATATGGTTCATCGAGCACTGATAGGAGGAGCACTCATACTTGTAGAGATGGATGAATAAATACCGCCAAAACCGATCAATTCGGGCACCATCAAAAGATATTACATTTGAGATTGTATTTGCACTTCGTTTGATGTAACATGAACTATGCTTGACATGATTCCCATATAAGAGGGGATACGTAGGCAGCCCTATGTGTTCGGTCACATTATAATAAAATCTTCATTCCCATATGTAGACGCACTGGGGACAGAATTCGAACTTCGTCAATCTCATTACGTCAGGAACTATACATCAAACTGGGGTAGAATTTTGAGGGAGTCCTCAAAATTCCAAGATAAGGATGTCGCATTGTCTCAAAGCATGTCACGACCTTTGATTCGACCAAATTATTTATTTTTGTGCATTATCTTTTAAAACAACAACATTTCTTATAAATAATTTATCGTGAATGAATATTTTCAAAAACTTCATTTCTGTAATAACCAGATGTTATCCAGGGTGACTGGAACAAGGCGTCAAGACACGAGCAAGGCCGAAATGAGGAATCGAAAGGCACGAACCAACCATCCACCAAATTTGCAATTTTTCTTTTGATGCAGGCACGACAAACACAATGTAGACAAGCATATCTTCAAATATATACAACAATACCACTATCTTCACATAGACGGAGGTCACCAAGCCCAAACACGTCAAGCTAAGAATCACTTTTTCTCATCATATTTAGTCATCCCCTTCTCTGCATAGGGCTAAGCACTGCCCTCATTATATTGCATGAGGCTAAGCACTGCCTCCATTATTGCATAACGCTAAACGTTGCCTTTTTCTGCATAGGGATAAGTACTATCCTCATTACATTGCATGAGACTAGACACTATCTCCATTACATTGCATAAGGCTAAGCACTACCTCCATTATTGCATAAGGCTAAATGTTGCCTTTCTCTACATAGGGCTAAGCACTGCCCTCATTACATCGCATGAGACTAAGCACTGTCTCCATTATATTGAATGAGGCTAAGCACTCCCTCCATTATTGCATAAGGCTAAACACTGCCTTTCTCTACATAGGGCTAAGCACTGCCCTCATTATATTGTCTGAGACTAAGCAGTGTCTCCATTACATTGCATGAGGCTAAGCACTGCCTCCATTATTTCATACGGCTAAGCGCTACCTTTATCTACCTAGGGCTAAGCATTGCCCTCATTATATTGCACATGACTAAGCACTATCTCTGTCATTTGCATAAGGCTAAACGTTGCCTTTCTCTACATAGGGCTAAGCACTGCCCTCATTTCATATATGCTTAGGCCTTGTCCTGTCTCATTCTCGCATATGACTAAACATTACCTGTTCGCTCCATCAAACGATCGATATTGCCGTATCTTTGCATTTCACGGGCTGAAACATAGCCACATCATCTGAAGGTGTCATAGTCCGAATTCATCATCCTTATAGCCCGAAGACATCATTTTATTACCTGAGGATCTCTCGAAACTGCATATTATTATTTAAAGGCGTCATAGTCCAGGGGCACCATCCTCATGGCTCGAGGACACCATTTCATGGCCCGCAAATCCCTTATCAAACACTTCATGGCCAAGGACGTCATGGTCTAAGAACATCATACTCATCGTCCGAAAGAAAACTCTCATGGTCCGAAGGGAATTGGCATCATGTTTAATTTTACGCAATAACTATACATATTTGCGTGCATCATGTTTTAAGTTTTGCAGGTAACTCGGGAGGTAACCATTCTACAAACAGGAGCAATTCCCGCTCTGATTTTCGTTCTCGACGTTCACATCCTTTGATTATCTCAAATGTAACCGATAACTAGCAATTGATTATTCATTATCTCGTAACCGCTCCAACATTTATCGCGAGCATCCATAACATTAACTCCCGCATTCATAACTCTACCCGAAATTATCCACTACCTATGACACTACCCTACCATAAGAAATCCTCCTCCGAGACATACGACCCTCTTTTATAACGACTCTATCGGTCTCGTTCGCCGTTGGATCCAGAATTACATGTGGCCTTTGGATCCGAGGATATGTAGGCACCTCAAGAACTAGGGTTCGGCTCTTTTTTTAAAAACAGTACATACCCCATCCTACTTCATTCAGATAAAATTGGTTATCATTTTCTTTAACCGATAATTCTTTCATTATTTTCGGGTAAAAAGAGTTAGTTGTTGATATCTAGTTTTGCCATCATATTTTATAAATTATTCCATATACTTTAAAAATATCATATTGTGCTACCATCCAATTTATAGGGACCATATAAGTGAATCCTATCATTTAAAGCTTTTAAAAATGATTTCTTGCATTTTTAATTTTTCAAAAATTTACTAATTTTTCCCCTAAAATTTTTTGAGTGATTTATATTAGACATTTATATACATATGCACATTTTATAATATTTTACTCCATTTATATAAATATATTTATATTTTTTTTATTATTGTTTACAATATTTGCAATAATAGACTATACTCTATAATTAATTGCATTAATATTTTATTTGGGTCAAAACAACATTTTGATATTATTACAAACTTCAGTTATTGTTTTTAAAATATTACCTACTCCTACTTGCAGTAGGTTCTTCATGCAATTCTTTTCTTATTTCTGTGATTTGATTATTGTTTTCCTTTTATTATTTTGTTAATTCAACATTATATAAACCCCTCTCAAATTTCTATAAAATGGACTTTGGAATCATTACTATTCCCTCACTTTGTCACACACTTTGTTCTGACACTTTTGATTCTTGGCCGGTTGAAAGCGAAGGACACCAGAATTCGTATAATTGAGTTCTCAGTGCGAACATTGCTCGGGGTTCATCTAAAACCCCTTGAGAACTCTAATGCATTGAGTTTGTGGGTTCTATTGCTCTCTTTTCTATTGAAATTCTACTGCGACTACTCTTCTTATTTGCCTGTTTGTTCATCTACAACATATAAGTCTCTTTGGCCATAGAGATTTCATTCTCCTTCGTTTGTACTCTATGCTTTGTGTATACCTCTCTCTGGCACTTATATGAAATAATAACCTACTATGTTACCTTATTCGTAACCTTACATGCTCTTAATATCTCTTATGATTCTATACCATTAGCATCTGAACTTGCCTAATTTCTGATTATGAATATCTATTTGTGTATTTAACGTAGGTGATTTCTACCTTTTCTAAACTGTTTAGTTTACTGCGTGTATGTTGATATCTAAAGTTAGACCTGAATTTTCCTCTTTGCTTTATTCTGGAATATTACGACAACCAACTCATGCCTAGAAAGCATTCTTATTCCCGTTGAGTCATCCATGCCTAACCTGCTATCTTTCTGGGGTTCTACTGTTAGTTATGACCATGTCCCATGCTTTTAGTGGTTCTACTGTGTGCTTCTAACTGCTCCATTCTGTGTATTTATTGAGACCTCTAGAGTAAATCTCATAACTAACCTCTCCTCCTATATGTGGGCAACTAGTACCGGGTTTAATACTTGCCTGTCTTGCTTCTAAAAATTGACATGTCTCTTAAATAGTGTCTGATTTTCAGCATGCTAACGTTTTCCTCTACTTAATTAAGTAATTGCTTGATCATGAACTTGTTCAGTTATGCCGTTCTTTTCATTAAGCTTTTCATGATAGTCACTTTCATGTGAAGGTTGTGCTTTGCTTGTTTCTTGTCTATGATTCTGCTAAACCCTCATCTAAGGTTCTATAGATTGATTCTAAACCATAATTCATTTTGAAACACTTTTGAATGGCTTACTATCCTATGATGGTCAATCCTTTCACTCTTAAACTTTCTTTCAATAATTAAAAGCATAAACTTGCGTCATATGTGTCTTGTGTGCCTTTCAATTTTGTCTGATCTTGTTTATGTGTCTTGGCTAGAGCTGTTGTTAGCTATAGCTTTAAGAACTAAGTGTTTAAGCAATTTAATTAACTCTATAAGTATTTTGTCACCTGTATGGCTGAATTTGGCATCTAGTTGGGTACTTAAGTTATTCGTTGGGCCTAGTATTGGGCCATACATGTTGGGTTTGAGCGTGGAACTCATGTTACTTTGGTAAGCCAGTGTTTGGATCTGCTGTAGTTCGAGGATTAAGACTATTGAAGGCTTGGGGACATCTCTAGGTTATTTTTGTATTGGGCCTGTAATAGCCTCATTGGGCTTGTATTTGTTCAAACTGTAATTCGTCATCTTGTATCATTTCTTTTTGGGCCTGTATTAACTTGTAAAAATATAGTTGGGGGTTAGTAGAAAGGGGGAACTGGGATACTTTATATTTTGCATGAATGGGTAGAGATCATGCCTATAGGATCTTAATTGTTTGTTTTTTCACAATGCCTCATTATCTGGAATTATATGTACACATGTTACTCCCTTAGGAAACATGACTTAGAGTCTATATAATGACTTGAATGGTTATAGAGCATGCCTATAGGATCTAAATTGGACTTCTTGCACTTAAATATTATCCCTATAGGAGGTTAATACAAATAACTAAAACTGTATGCTTTGGTATTTCTTTCAATTATGTGACTCGTCTAGACACCATGTCCATATTATTTCAATATAGATAATCCAATTTGTCATCGCTGCTATTCTATTTTTGTCATACAGCCATCTAGAACGCACGCCTATAGAGACAAAAGAATAGCTCTGCATTCTCAACTACTCACTGCCATACGCGAATCGCTTAGAGGACATGTCTATAGGATGCTACTGCACCTTAGAAATCATCACTGTATGATTCTTTAATAGAACTGTGTATTAAAATAACCTCTTCGTCAAAACTGGTCACCTAGAAATCCTGCCTATAGGAATTTACATGAATTGATGAGTGGTTTAAATCACATAAAAACCATTCCTATAGGTCTTGACAAATTTAACATTCCTTAACTCAGAACCTGCCTATCTATAGCTGTCTGCTTAACTAATATGAATATAGCTGGTACGAGCCATAATTGTCCTCCTAATTGGTGGCATGCACTAGAGTCTATATGAGGAGGTAAACTTGAGCCTTTTGTGTTATTTATGTGTAGTCCTATATGTTTTGATTGTGCGCCTAATTTTCTCATTTTGAGCAGCCTAAGGGAAGTCTAAAACTACCAAAGCAGAGGTCAAAAAACCTCCAGGACCATAGGCATCAGACGGGTAAAGCACGCATTAGTCGTGGTTTGGAATTGAACTAGAATGCTTTTAGGTAAACAACTTTAAGATAGTAATTGGGTAGTAGTAAATGATAGTCAGTGACTGCTGAATAATATGAGCAACCCTTACACGTAAAGGTGTTGCGAAGTATTATTTATGTTGGACGAGTGATCCTTTAGGCTAAAAAACATAGGATCCTCCCTCCCATATGGTTACTATTTGTACTAACATGGATCACACTAGGTTATCTCTTGTAATCTTCAAAGATTGTAGATATTACTTATTAATGTATCAACCATTTCTTTCACACGTGCAGTCTCTTTAATAGTTGTTTCACCTTGTACATAGATGTTTGGACTCCTTGTTCCACTTTACATGATCACATAGGATAAGTATAAATAAATCATCCCCACATGGCATAAAATTCGACTGGGAACAACAGCTGTGGACCTCGAATAGTGCCTAACACCTTCTCTTTGAGGTAATTTTAGACCTTACCCGATCTTCGGTGACATATACTCTTTAAATAGATTTATTTGTAAATAGGTGCCCTAACGCACCTTAAAAATAATTAGGTGGCGGCTCTTCTCTTTTAATGCCCATTAAAAAGAGTTGTCACACGTCGAAACCTGCTTTCGCGAGAAAATGGGACGTGACAATGAGGTCTGGCAGGCCTTTAAAAAAAAAGAAAAACGAAGATCAATTATGGATCGTTGATGAGTTGGATCAAGGGTCCAGGTCCATTTTTTGTACTTCTTTTGTGTGTGTGGAAGCGGAGTGACGTGGCGCAATGCCATTGGTTTAGAGGAGATGGCACAGATTGCCAACTTGATGAAGGGGTGGGTTCTGGACCTGGTCAAAATGCATTTGGGACTGTATTTTGGGCTAAATCAACTGGTATGTGGTTTAAAATATAGCCTCATTGGATTTAATTAAATATTTGCAATTACAACCCTTCTGAGTTTTAATCCCTTTTATAATTAAATTAATTAGACTTAATTAATCCTAATTAAATATAATAAAATATACTTATCAAATATATTAATAATTGCTGTAATTAATTAGTTATTGAACTTAATTATAATAATTCATTTATTGAATCATGATAACTACTTTTGGCTAATTAAAATAACAAAGACAATATAATTATAAATCAAAGACTAATTTATAAAATTAATTATAAAACTTTTTTATTAAGATATGAAAGTTATTTTAATAATTTAAAACAATAGGAGTAATATAATCTATAAATACTTAATACTAAATTCTTATTACTTAAGCAATGCGAATTGTTATTATGTAAATTATTTATATTTTAAGCAATTATTGATTTAAAACTTATTTTACTACATTAATTGTTGATGAATGAGTGTAAATAATTTAATTTTAAAAGAGAGGGTTAAAATTGGTCGTCAACACTCCCGGATTTAGGCGTTTGCCCAGAACATAGAAGAGGGCGGGCGTCAGCAGCTGGTACAGAGAGGAGTGAGCGAGGGCTGCGTAGGAGGGTGAGATTGCAGGGTATCAAGAACAGTCTCAAGGTAGTTACAGGCCTCAGTACTTCAGACAACCACCCAAGTCTCCACCGCCTCAGTCACAAGGTTACAGGTTCGGCCGATATGCTTAGTGAGGACTAGGCGAGAGTTACAGCTTCTACTGGATTGAAGGAGTTGAAAGAGTAGTTAAAAGATTGCTGGAGAAATGTTTTCATCAAACCTAGTACCTCACCTTATTGTGCACTACTGTTTGTGTGGAAGAAAGACGTCTCGCTAAGGATGTGTATCGATTATAGGCAACTGAACACGGTTATTATTAAGAATAAGTATCCACTTCTGAGGATCGATGACTTATTTAATTAATTGCAGGGGGCTAGATGCTTTTCAATGATAGATTTGAGGTCCGGGTACCATCAGGTCAATGTTCGGGAGAAAGATATTCAGAAGACGACCATCAGGACCTGATTTGGTCACTTCGTGTTCCTTGTTATGTCCTTCAGGTTGACAAATCCACCCGCCGTATTTACGGACTCGTAGAATAGCATATTCCGACATTGTTTAGATCTTTTTGTGATAGTATTTATTGATGATATTTTGGTTTATTCGCGTTCAAATGAAGAGCATCGGGACCACCTGCGAGCTATACTCCAAACCCTCCAGGATCGTATGTTGTATGCTAAGTTTTCTAAATGTGAGTTGGGGTTGAAATCTGTAGCATTCCTGTGGTGTACTGTATCTGATGAAGGTATAAAGGTAGATACTCAGAAGATTGGGGCCGTGAAATCACCTACTACTCAGGCAAAGGGCGGTAGCTTTCTAGGCTTAGCGGGCTACTACCGGAGGTTTGTAGAGGGTTTTTCTTCCCTTTCGGCACCATTGACGAATATGACTTAGAAAGCAGCTAAGTTTCAGTGGACAAAGGCTTGCGATCAGAGTTTCCAAGAGCTTCAGAATAGGTTGACCTTGGTGCCAATTCTAACACTTCCAGATATGACAAGAAGAAATATCCGACCCACGACCTCGGGTTAGCTGCGGTTGTCCAAGCAATTATGATATGGCAGCATTATTTATATAAAGTGTTCATGTGGACGTATTTACATATCGTAAAAGTCTGGAATATATTTTCAAGCAAAAGGAGTTAAATTTGCGATAGAGGAGATGGCTAGAGTTATTGAAAGATTATGACGTTAACATTCTCTACCGTCTAGGAAAGCTAATGTTATAGTTGATGCCTTAAGTCGTCAATCCGTTGATAGCTTAGACCATGTAGTGGCCGAAATTAGCCCATTTCCTACCAGCCAGATCTACATATACGGCCTAACATTATGCAAAGTTATATATTAAAGAGATAGTGCGGCTACACTAAGTACCTATATCTATTACATCTAACCGAGGGGCCCAATTTATAGCACATTTCTGGAGGTCATTTTAGAGAGGTCTAGGGACTCACTTGAATCTCCGCACAGCTTTTCATCCAAAGACTGATGGACAAGCCGATCGTACGATTTAGACGTCGGAGGATATGTTACGAACATGTGTTTTGGATTATAAAGGAAGTTGGGATGATCATCTATCTCTTATCGACTTTGCATATAATAATAGTTACCACTCCAGTATCCAGATGGCTCCATATGAGGCTTTGTGTGACCGTAATTGTTGATCTCCAATAGGGTGGTTTGATATTAGAGAATCTGGGTTACATGGGCCAAACATGGTTGAGCAGGGCGTACAGAAGATAAAGCTGATCCATGAGCAACTACTGACAACTCAGAGTCGTCATAATTCATATTTTGACTTGCAGCAACGAGACTTAGAGTTTGTCATTGATGACTGGGTATTCTAAATGGGGTCGCCTATTTGGAATGAGAGGCAATCTTATCCAATGGTATATTGGGCCTTGTAGGATTATTCAAAGAGTTGGCCGAGTAGCTAATGAATTAGAGTTGCCCTCAAAATTGAAGTCCGTCCATCCAGTTTTCCACGTATCTATGCTACTGAAGTGCATAGGGGATCCTAACGGAGTGGTGCCCACTGATGATGTACAAATCATGAAGGAATTATCGAACAAGAAAGTTCCATATTCCATCCTAGACCAATAAATCTGCAAGCTGCGAATAAAGAGATAGCCGCCGTGAAGGTTTTAAGGAGAAGCAAGAGCATGGAATAGATAACGTGGGAAGCGGAGGAAGAAATTAAATCCAAATACCTCCACCTATTTCAAACTGAAGATACGGTCGTGATGGGATATTACAGCATAGTCCGGTTCAGACTAGTAGGTCGTGAGGTGAGCTCTTATAGACGTTCGCCCTGTGTAACATGTATACTATGTTTTCTGGCTACGTGCAGGTTGGTTTTAGTCCAGTGAAAAGAGGAGACAGCGGCAAAATTTTCGCAACTCTCTAAAGGTTGACATTCAAGGATGAATGTTCCTAGGGGAGGGGGAGGGGGGGGGGAGGATGTTACACCCCGTACTTTCATGTTAGAATATGTCTTAGGTAAATCATTATGAGCCAGAGAGTTTAAGGACATTTATGAAGATAATGATGGGTTAAAACAAGTGTTAATGAAGTATCACGAGTGTTGGAGGCTAAACGAATCAAAGATCTTATAACCCATACTTTTGGGGTATAACTAGGAGCACTTAGTATCCTAAGGAGGTCATTTTTTAAGGTACTTGCACTATATAATATTCGTATGATGATCCTCGAAGTCAAGCAAGTTGTGAAATAAAAGTTGTCAAAGGTCATTACAAGCTACGTTCATAAATATGCTGAAAACTAGGTCAAATGTAGCATAGCTTTTCTCTTAATATAATAAGAATTACGAGGTGATCAACCCATAAAATTGAAAATCTATGAGTCTAGTTATTAACATGTTAAACCGTTCGTCGATACGACGTTGGAGTAGAGAAATATTCGCGTTTTCACGAGACTGCGCAAACAGCTTCTTTAGGACCCACCAAGTCGGTGGAAAAGTCCAGCTCGTATTTAAGTCAATTCTAACACGTTTTATCTCATTTTTCTCAACCAAAACAATTCCTAAACTCTCCTAGATGCTCTCTAATAGTTTCCCCATGACCCTAGAGTGAACCCAAAGATAAACCACGCAAGTTCGACATAAAGAATATCGTGGTTACCATTAACTCCCTTTCCTTCTCGTTGTGACGACTTAGGAAGTAACTTGGTGTTGATGTAAGTTAAAGATTAGAGGGTTCTTGGTATATTTCAGGTAAGTTTCATCTTCCCTAACCTAATCTTAAGCTTGTACAAGTGTTGGGTTGAATTTTGTTGGACTATTCTTGAAGAAACTAGTTACTATGAAACTTGAAGTTGAGCTATGTTGTTGTTATGGCTGTTTTGACATGATTTAAGATACCAAATTGAATTGTAAGGTTACGGATAGCATGGTGGGGATGAAGAAAAGTGAAGATGAAGATTATTGTGCTAAAACATGTAAAATTCGAACTATAAACGACCCTATGAAGTTATGCACATAAGTCGATATTGATACCAATCCTTTGTATTATATAGATTACCATTTGTAAGAGGTGCGAGGACTTTTCCAAAAGTTGTTGCTTCATGGATTTTAAGGCTAATCCTTTGCTTTATTTTGGACGGATCTCGTAACTACATGCATTTGATAACGAGAGATAATGAGAAGTTATTCCTGAATTTATGTACATTATCCTAGTCTCATAAGTTATAGTATTCTCCCTTATTGGGACCTTATATTCAGTTAAGTGTAGTTTTCTTTCAGTCAAGAGAGTAGATGGTCTATATATACATAGTATTATAGTATTTTCACCACCACTGAGCTAAAATTAGTGGGTAGGCCCCTATTGGGCAACCTATGATCAGATGGTAAGTTATATATCAAGCCTGTTGTGGCCGAGCACCTATGAGTGAACCTAAAATGTCCGAGTTATCGAGCCTAGTATGGTCGAGCGCCTATGAGCGAGCCTACTACGGTTGAGCAATTACATGTATTGAGCCTTATTAGGCCGAACAACTATTTTACTTACTATATTGAGTAATTTGAGTAAGTATCAGCAGGTAAGCATATCTCCGGATCATCTTTGATTCCTAGTTAGTTTCATTTATTAAATTATCAGTTCAGTTTCAGCCTTCAGTTATTCTATTACCTTACATTCTCGGTACATTATTTCGTACTAACGTCCTTTTTATCGGGGATGCTGCATTTCATGCCTGCAAGTTCAGATAGATAGACGGGTAGACCTCCTCAATAGGTGTTATCCGAGTTCAACTTGATTCGTGAGCTCCAATTAATTCGGAGTTGTCGGGTCTAGAGTTTTGAGTATATATTTTATATATACGTAGAGCTTATATGGGTAGGTACAGTACAACTATCAACAGAGGCTTTTAGACATATTAGGTCTGTCAGTGCAGTATGTTGGTCTTGTAGACCTTGGATGTATAATCTTTTGGTTTGTCGGCTGTTGTAGTTATGACGGTCTTGCCAGCCTAGTTTTCTATTGATGTTTAGTTGGAGTGGTCTTTGTTAAGTATTATATGTTTTTCAAAAATTGTCATGCCATGTGGCATTACCAGCCAAAGTATTACATTGTATGTTCAGAGTCCCTCAGACTCAGGTTTGTATGCTCGGTCAAGTGAGGCACCGGGTGTCAGTCTTGCCTCCCCAGGTTAGGGGCATGACAACTCTGCCAACTCTAATCTCTCCTAAATAGTCAAGCTTTGTAAATGGTAGCAGTATTCTTGAGAACATATTGCTATCTCAAGAGATTGTGTTTGCCTACTAATGAAGCTTGATTTGGATTTAGATCTATCTTCTATGTGTATAAGGCAGGCTCTATTTGCTAAACTATGATGTATGTTTAGAATCACAAAGTCATTATGGTCTAACTATATGTGGAATAAATAATGTAAGAAAGAAATTCCAATAGTTGTATAATTCAAAAATGGAACTCATATGTGGAAGAAATTGTTAGAGGCAAGAAAGACTGTGGAACATGAAATTTTGTGGGAGATGAGAAGTGGCTCTACAAATTTATAGCATGGAAATGGGACTGGCCTTGGGGCCTCATCTCATGTAGTACCTCCGGACTTTCACATTGATGAGGAGCTGCAAGAGGTTGCAGATTTGAGAAATGATGAAGGCTGGAATTATCAACTCCTAGAATAATTTTTTCCTAAAGATGTTGTCAATCATATTAGACTATTAGTGAATTTTGAAGGTGATGATAAGTACTGGATCAAGCCATGTTGGACGCCAACATCTTTAGGTAAGTTTTCTCTGACTAGTACATGGAACATACTTAGACATAGGGCAAATAAGCATCTTGATTATAATATAATGTGGATGAAAGATTTGCCTTTCAAGATCTCATTCTTCAGTGTGGATATTATGGAGGTCTAAATTTCCTACTGATGATATATGGAGGAGAATTTGGTTATTCTGATGTATCCATGTGCCATTGTTGTGTGCAGCCACAGGAGGAAACTATTAAACACTTGTCTTTGACAAGTTTATTTTGTTGCTAGGGTCTGGATGAATTTTATGGGTGCTGCAGGTTTTAATATTCAATTAATGTAGTTACATCAACTTATAAGGGAATGATGGACTGCTGAATGTTGTGCCAAGCTAAAACCCTTGTTCTAGGTTGTTCCTGCAATCATCACAATGGAACTTTGGAAAAGAAGAAATACTGTAAGGAGTGGAGGTACTGTGTATTTTAATAAAGTGGTTCATGAGGTTAACAATAGATTGCATTACTTGGAAAGCGATAGGTACAAGTGGCTTCATAATATCCCATTTTTTGGCCAGATATGGTAAGATATTTGAAGGATACATGCCATTGTTAGCGACCAGAAGAGTCACTTGGCATAATCCATATAAAGGGCGGTTTAAATGCATAATTGATGGAGCCTCTAGAACTAATCTTGGTCCTTCTGCTTGTGGCTTTTTTGTGAAAAACTCTGAAGGGAATTTGGTATATATGCTAGGGAAAAAATCATTGAGGGTACAACTATTATAGTGGCTAAGGATAAGGCTATTGTAGAGGGTTTGTCGTTCTATGTTGCACAAGATATTTATGCCTTGATAATTGAGATGATTCGGTAGTCATCTTGATGATCATAGAAAGGGAAAGGGATCCTCCATGGGGAATTGCTATTGAAGTGAGAAAGATAAGAATGATGAAGAAGGAATTCAATATGTTTTTTCAGCATGTGTAAAGGAAGGGCGATAGCCTGGCATATGTTTTAGCCAACTGGGTGTTCAATTTTACAGTTATATGTGAAGTTTAGTTTCAGGAATTTTCTGAGCTGCCTAGTGTAGGAAAAAATCTAGTAAACACTGACAAAAGCCGAGATCCCTAATCTTGGGATTAGGGTTTCCAAAAGGAGAGCAGCTGATTAACGTATATGACATGAAAGTTGATGCCTGCTTGTGCATTGATGATCATCACATTGTTCCTTCATGATTCATTTGATCTCTATCTAGTGGTATTATCATGGCTTCATGCTCAGCTTGGAGGAGATTGGATGGAAACTTTAGACTTTAGAGAAAGCTGACACGCTTTTAGGTTTGATAATATGAGCATGAATATACAACCACATTATGGGATTTATACCTAGCTGTTCGTGGAGGATGATGGTGCAATATAATTTTGGGATCATCTTTGCTCATTTCTTCAGTTATCTTCCTTTGCAGGTTCATTGAGACCTCAATTCTAGATATTGTTTTCATGTACATTCATCTAGCACGACTGAAGCTCTTTTCAATGGTATTAACATGGATACATGCTCATTTTGGTGGAGATTTGGCAGTGTATAGATTAGCTGGGACAAGTGGATATATTATCAAATATGTGAAGAGACACCACTGAAACTACCCGAACCACGAGGCCTCAAGGCCTCCCTCTCCTCACGTTCCTGACTACGGACCAGCTCTAGCTAGCGAGAAATAACAACCACCTCGCCAAACCTAGCACCTGAAACATTCTCTCGAGTCATAACAAAGCGCAGTCCATAGTTGAGGCCATAGCTGTGTCACAACCATACCCTGCTAGCATAGCTTCTCAAACTACCTATAAAACTCCTCCCTGCGGGTCGGTGGCACAAACTTCTCCAAGAAGAGGATGGAGAACGCGTGCCATAAAAGTGGTGCTGCATCAACTAGCCTGCTCCGCTCATAGGCCTCCCAAAATCTAAATGCTGGCTCCGATAGCTGAAAAGTAGTAAATAAGACCCCACTAGTCTCCAGAATATCCGCCGTACAAAGAATCCGCTGGCACCTATCCAAGAAGTCCTGAGCATCCTCTGACTCAGCCCTACTGAATGATGGAGGAATGAGCCTACCAAACCTCTCTAGTCTCTTCTATTCCTCATGACTCATAATGGGATCTACCTGGGCCTGAGCAACTGCAACCGGCTGGGTTGGTAGTACCCCAGGTGTCTGAAGTCCCTGCACCACCTACTCTGGAGTGCGGGAGGCGAGAGTCTAAGCACCTCCCCCAGCCTGTGAAGCAGTTGGCGTGGCCTGAACTGAAACCGCCTGAGCAAGGCTAGTGCATACAGTCAATATCTAGGCCAAAGCCTCCGAAGGCTTGGAATCACAATGGGCACAGTTGGTGCCTGAGCTGGTCCCACCGGCTCAACCATATATGGAATTTGCTCCTGAGTTGGAGCAACTGGTGGATCTACAGGTGTTGCTCTAGCTGTTGTACGAGCTGCATCTCGGCCTCTATCGCGGCCCCGGCCTCTCATGGCTGGTACTGTAGCTGTCTACCCGATCAAGTAGCACGTGTCCTCACCATCTGTGAGAGAATAGAATAACACAAGTTTAGTTTTCGGAATCAACAAATTCGCACAACAAGAACACAAGAAAGTGAAGTTTTCCTAATAGTTCCATAGCCTCATGAAGATACGTACAGACGTCTCCGTACGGATTCGCAAGACTCTACTAAACCTCCTCATGACTCGTGAGCCCTCTGTTATAAAGGCTCTGATACCCACTTGTCACAACCCAAATCTCACATGTCGTGATGGCGCCTATCGCAATACTAGGGAAGCCGACAATCACAATAAACCATGCATCTTTAATTTTGGAAACATAGTAAAATAAGCTCAAGGGTAAAAATCTCATTAATACTGATAAGAAAATATCGTTACTCAATATAATATTCCCATAATTCGAATGTCACTAAGTACATTAGCATCTAACAGACAACATAGTCTGGCTGCTAAAGACTGTCTGGAAATATAGAACAATATAATAACTGAAAAGAAGTACCTGGATCTAAACACGAAGTGCATAGTTAGTATGAGTACAATGTACCAAATGTACTCAATAAGTAACAAGACTAACCTTGGGCTGAAAGCAGTGATGAGCTCAACCAACACAGTCAAAATACAGATATTTAAACAATACAAATATGGAAGGAAATATGACGATACTTGTCACGCCCTGACCTCGGGAAGCACGACTGACGCTCAACGGAGATACCCTAATCAAGCAAGTCTATACAATGCCTTCTACCCAAACTCCCCCGTGCACAAAGAGAAGATATGTTTCATTAATTAGACAATGAGAGGTCATGTGAACCACAATAGTTCTTTACCAATAGTTACGTCATTTATAAGTCTCAAAATATATACACTTACATAGTTTGAAGTGAAACATGTGAAACAAATACAACACATTTAGTTTTACTTTCCCAAAACAAAGATACAACCCACACTATGTCTATGGAGCCTTTAATGTATACAACATAGTAGTATGATATTGCCGGCAACAAGGCTCCGGCTATACCTTCAAAACAGTATACATAGACGGCAAAAGATACAAGACCCCGAAGTGAAGTGGGGCTCTCCAAGTCAGCTGAGGAGAGGGTGTACCGCTAGCACTGATCAATGTCGCCTTCTATGGAACCACCTGCATCCATTAAAGAAGCAGCGCCCGGCAAATGGTACGTTATTACATATGGAATAGTACTAGTATATAAAACTAAACACCCTCTCAATAGAATGAGTAACAGTAAAATAGGAAGGAAACATGGAATCAATGGAAACCTCAAACAATATTAAAGTGCCAAGTTAAGAGAAAGGTAAGTTTCAAGAAAGTTTCCATATTTTTAAGTTGGGAGATGTTTTGTACCGATACACCACTGTACTTTAGCTCAGAGTCTGATCTCAGCCCAACCGGCTAAGCCATCTCACCCCGAGAAATCCAATCACAAAACCACCATGTGCGCGGCATGGCGTCCAATCTCAGCCCGATCGGCTAAGCCATCTCGCCAAAATGTCGTGTGGATCGATATCACATCACATCCCACTAGCAATCATCTCATCCCATTTAAGGGAAATATCTTAACACATCAATCTCATCCCATATAAGGGGAAACAATCTCATCACATCAACACAGGGATTTACCCCTTAATCACTCCTAATCGACACATGTAGTTTCAGGGTTATGTTATTTCGACCCACCCTTCCTCGGTGACTAAACGATACTCCCAAAACATTTATTATATAAAGGATTTTCAGCTCACTTCATAATATTTCACTCATCTTCCCATTTCATTGGCACTAGTGGCCACAATTGTAATATCATTCTCGGCACGTCGGCCGTATTTCATATTTCATACTCACCCCTAGAACATTCAAGCGTTACCATGGATTATAAACAATAAGAGAATTTCAAATCAAGACTTTAAGTGTACATATATGAGCAATAAGAGTCTTAATAACATTGAGTTTCTCTTCCACAATTAGGCATACTAACTTGCAATCGAAACATGATATTTAAATCACAGTACCTTTAATACATTGGTCATACTATATTACATTCTTGGAGGACATCATGATATGATGGGAACATTTGGAAAATATTTTGAGTATATACATCTTTCAACATAACACTTATTATAGAATAATCAAATTTAGTAGGAAGGACACGGAACATGAGAAATAAGAAATTGAGCCAATCATAATAACCACTTACGAGGACATCATGGAATTCGATTTTTACAAGAGGAATTTAGACAACATACCTTGCTTGAGCTTTACTTAAATTATTACAATGTTCCGGAAATCCTAGCAACTTTAATCTATTGGAGACATGACAATTTTGACCATAATTAGGAAAGAGGTTCATGGGCTCGGCTCATTTAAGCATTCCATCAAGCATTAGGTGTGAAACATGATTTCAAGGTTCTTCTAAGGTGGATTCCTTCATCATAAAACCCAATGTTCACCCACTTGAGTACAAAAACCTCCCCACAACCCTAGGTGATACATGCATTAAAAAGGAACAACTCCTACACCCAAGGATTACTCTTCCCATTAACTACTTTCAATCCAATCCCGAAATTCAAGGCTAAGGAGTAGAATCTTACCTCCTAGCTTGAGCAAGGGATGATTAGTAGGATGGTGGGAGCTTCTCGATCCCTCTCTAAAACACTCCTCCTCTCTCTAAAACAGTTGTTGGAACCAGCCAAAATAACCACGAAGTTGTTTTTATAAAAATGGGATCCGGTGAAATTTTTCAAAACATAAACTTACGGAGCCGGGTATGCGGTCGCAGACCAAACTGCCGAACGAGTATGTGATCCTCAAAGAGGACCACATAAATGGTCCCGAAAATTGGGCAGGCCTGGATAGGCCTGCGACAGACCAGCGGTTCGCATATCAGTTATGCGGTCCCATAATGGACCGCATAACCTCTTTCCAAAGTTTTCTCATGCTTTTTATGCGAGGGATGTGCAACCCACAAAATGATTATGCAGTCGCATAGTTGACCGCAAAACAACCTATGGCCCATCTCTCTACTTCACTCCCCGGCGGATCTGCGGTCTGCGGAGTAGTTCTGTGGTCGCATAATGGACGCGGAAACACCGTGTTCTGCAATAATTTTTCTTCAACTCCCGAACGCAGTATATAGCCCTAAAAGGGTTGCACATCTTGGCATTATACATCAAACACATTAGCCTACCTTGGAACCATCAAACCCCCAGTTCTAGGGGAAATTGTTCGGGACCTTACATCCTCCCCCGCTTAGAATCATTCATCCTCGAATGAGGGTCAAAATCCGACATTAGCATCCAAGGTGACCCAACTGTCACTTCCCACACGAGAAGTTCAAAATTTAGACTAATTCTCTAAATTTCCAGAAATTTCAGTAGAGTTCCCCCCCCCCCCCTATAA